>JARJDW010007291.1:0-283447 GCA_030264715.1 Adinopsis sp. GC000173 | reverse complement strand
TAGCGGTTTTGGACCTCACTGAAAACTTGTGAGATTCTAATATGTTACAGTTTGAGACCGCCCGATTAAAAGTACTCTATGGTACATAACATTTAAATGGACAGTTTTTGAGATATAGACATACAACGCTAACCCTTTCGTTGCTCGATTAGTTGTCAAACGCTATTTATATACATTAACTCCATTAAACTTTACAAAGTTAACAAAACATAGAAAAAATGCGAAACCATCATGTCGTTACAAAATGTTAAATAGAAATTTCATACAATGTCATAAAATTCACAGGATATGCTTTAAATTGAAGATATCTTTCGTTATAAATTGAGATTCAGTCGATTATATATTGCATAAAAATAATTATTTTTTGTAGGAAATTTAACTAGTGATTTCTCCACAATTTTCCATCACCCTGTTTATATATCATATACATCTTTTTTTATCCTTTTCATCTTTTGATAGCAGCAATGGCTTTTCTCTTTTCTAACACACAACCCACTTATCGATGATACATTTCCCATGATCGATAATACACACCTTCTTCATGTGCTTTTCCTGAATACAATGATGGTGATGATGATGATGATGATGATATCGCCAGCAGAATATTTTTTTGTCCGCCAGTGTGTGTGCATGTTTCTTTCTATTGAAGATTTATGTGTGGCTATATTATCTCTAACCGATGGCCTTCTATAGGTCAGCATTGTCAAAAAAGTTTTCCACCCAGGAAATTTACTACCTATTAGATTTATCTATCGATGCATAAAAAACTTTTTTCACATAAACAATTTTATAATCATGCAATGACAGTTATTTATGATACGCCACTGCCTTTTAATGCTTGCATAATATAATTATGAAAATCTGTTTTGTGTAATTGTTGAATATCAAAACATAATAAATTTGCAAGTTTATAACTAGTATAACATGCGGCAGAGGCAATAAAGTTTAGAATTTATAGTTTAACCCTTGTATACACACATACACACTCCACCAATGTTATTAGTTTTTTTTTCACTCCACAATGAAATTCTTTAAATTCGACAAATTATTTAGTTTCGTTTCTTTCGGGGCGCAACTTGTGAAATGAACTTTTTTTCCCTACGTATGTGAGGAGCGCGAGTGTGTGTAAGTGTATATGTGTGTTTGTGTGTGTGTGTTAGTTGAACTTTTTAAAAAGGAGAGTTGTGTATTTGTTTCCGGCGAAATCATGTCCGGTGCTACTCCCGCAGGATACAACGGAAGTTGCCGCTTTACATCTAGACCGGAACATATGAGACTCCGGAGGACTTCACAGGAATAAGTTTAAGGTTAAGGACTCCAGATTCTCTATCTATAAGGTGATGAGAAAGTATGAAGCATGACTGGCACCTTCAATTTTTATGTTTATTTGCTACAGTATCTGATTCTAAATGTGTGGATGTAAATACATCAACAGCAAATAAATAATCATCAAATGTGCGCAATTTTAAAATTTCTTACTGCGACAATTTATCGTGAATTTTAATTCGCGCTGTGTGTGAGCGAAATCAATACGTCGACGTATATATATCCTTCTTTTATTTTTTTCTCCCAAGCGAAAAGAATAAAAGGTAGCAGGGAAAAGTTTTCCCCTTTGATGACTAATTTTTAGGCTTAAAATTAAACATTTCTCTGTAGCAATTTGTGCACTTAAAAACTACAAACAAGCAAGGCAAAGCACGAGCAAAGAATAAAAAGCTGATTTTCTGTCTATTTGTAGTTTAATTCAATTCACTTTTTAGCTTAAGAAAGTTTACCGTTTGTGCTTATTCTTTCCTTCGTTTTCATCACACCTGTTACATAAAAGCGTGCTCATTTTCGACAATCAATAATTTTTTTAAGCAGCAAAATGATATCATTTAATGCTTATCTCTCACATTTTCCCATATTGAAATACAAATGGATATAAATTATTCAAACAAAATGACGGAACAGTTTTGTTACAAACACAGTGCGAAGAAAGTAAATTTATATGAAATGCAGGGGCGTACCAGACACATACATTTTTAATGCAACAAATACAAATGGCACTAGACGAAGGGGTTTCGAGATAATTATTCCGTTGAATTTGCCTGAACAGCCAATGTATTTGCATTTTCTACTACACACGAATGCCTTTTTCATATAGTATGTATAAAAGTTTTTAAAGCACGGCTAAGCAGTGATAAATAATTAATTAATTTTGATTGAAAATGCGAATTAATTAACGTTAAAGATCTTTGGAAATTGTGATGCTGGTGTGTAAAACATATTGAATGAATAAATCAATGAGCAATGTGTATTTAGTGATTTAAGGCGACAACGTTAATAACCGCATCAAATATTTGTTGGAAAAGCGCGTGAGTAAGTAAATGAATCAATAATATGTAAGAGAGGAAAAGCATGGGGTGGCAAATGGAAAATGGAAAATGAAAAGATGGCACTTTAGTGTGCGTTGTTGCTGTTTTGATTTGTCACGTCAATTTTAATCTTTTTTAATGTGCAGCACTTAATCTTACTCATTCGCCTCTTTCCAATATACGTGTACATATGATTATCATCGTTAAATTAGTTAGTTAGTTAAAAACTATAAGTATGTAATGGCCAGTCAGTTATTTTTATTTCTATCACAAATATACTTTAGGCTTTTTGCCCTGGAATATTTCTTTTTTATTCAAATTGGATTTCTATATTTGATATTTCACGTTATTTTTTCACTTGACGACGGACGACGATCTTTCTTAGTGATCGGTATAAAATAATATAAATAGAAACTCAATTAAGTAGCTATTAATTCCTCTTAAGTTGATATTAATTAAAAAGTATCCAAAGTGAGCAGCAGTAGCAACGGCGTTATTGATTTTTGGTTATCGTTTTATTTTATAATATTTTTCTGTTAAGATGAAAAGGAAAATTCTTACGGAAAATAGATTGGTGCTGAAATATAATGAATTTCCTGTTGGAATTGCCCGAGTGAGATATTACGCTTAAAAATAGAAGTAGAATGGAAAAAGGTAAAAGAGGGCGCAAGTGAGATGAGAGAGGGTTGCTTGGTTGGTGTTAACAGATTTTCTCATCGCTTTGCATTTTTTACATTTTATGCCCTGCAAAGCAATGAGAAAGGGATGCTACTGCATTCTTTTACATTTTTTTGTTCCTTTTTCCTTTATGTTATATTCTACAGCGTGCTTTCTTACATTTCATTACATTCTTTAAATTTACAATTTCAATAAAGATTAAATTACTTTCTATTTATTAAAAACTCATTTCATCATTTCATAAAATTATTAGATTGAATATAGAATATATCGTATTATTGTATATATTATTATATTATACTTATAATAATTGTTAATATTGTATATTATTTTCATCAGATAAATATTTTATCAATGGATTCAGCAATCAAACAAAGAAAAAATATAATTTATTTTGAGCGATGATCAAAAGAAAACGACGAGCAGAAGTAGAAGAAGAGATGTTTTATAATAAATATAAGTGAAGGAACGAACGGAACGAACGGAATCGAAAAATACATATAGTATAGTACACTCCTATTTCTTTACATGTGTATGCCGTATAGATAAAGCATTTGTCGTTAGTGAAGTGGAAAGTAACGCCTACAAATACTAATATTAGTGTGCTGGGCGCACATTCAAGAAAAATATTTTTGATAACCTGATTTATTGATGAGAAGTTGTATTGTGCGTGACAGTGGAGATCAAAGATAGATTATATGTTAGCTGGGGAGTTATTTATTAAATAATAGATGAAACGACAAAATTAAGAAACGGAAAACTTCTTTTTGGCAGTTGAAGTGCAAACAAGTTAAAGACTTTTCGTGATACAAAACTATTCCAATGGTGCAAAAGCCAAGACGAAGTAAACGAGAAAAAACTTGATAGTGACACGTGCTCCCGGAACTGGGACGGAAGCTGTGATAGACTTGTTGAAAAAGATATCAAAAAGGATCCTTTATAAAACAACCGCACTGAAACTTATAAAAATAAATAGAAAAATATATATTTTTCTGGTATTAAAAATTGATTCTTCTTTTGTGTAGCTTGTGTACAAAAGCAATATTAAATGGAATTAGGAGGAAAAACGTAATTGTAATTGGTTAATAATCACGACTGTGCTTACAGCAAAATTGAGCTAATTACGAAATTCGCAGCAATTATTTTAGGTTAAGAGTTCGCAAATTTTCGTGGATAAAGTAGGAAAGAACGTGTCCTCTCATCAAAGCAATTCAAACTAAAGCTCTTCAAAAACTATAATAATCGTACAGATAAATCATAATAACATTCTAATCCACTTACAAGTACGAGAGTATATTAAATAAATTAACTTACTACAAATAAGTTTAAATTTATAAATTAGATACGCTATAATAATAATAATAATATAATATTATACTTTAACAAACATACAATTCGAATTGAAGTTGGTAAAAAGTTTATATACTTA
The DNA here is from genome assembly GCA_030264715.1 of Adinopsis sp. GC000173. Lineage (NCBI taxonomy): Eukaryota > Metazoa > Arthropoda > Insecta > Coleoptera > Staphylinidae > Adinopsis > Adinopsis sp. GC000173. Next base: position 278,983 of record JARJDW010007291.1, on the reverse strand, counting down.
CTTTTCCAACTAACCTACTATCTTTCTCAATTATTTATATTCGATTTGTTTACGATTGTTTGATCACAAAAACATATTTCTATGCTTTAAAATATTTTTGCTCTAGCTAGCGTGTAACTAAATATTATAGTTGCAGGCAGGCAGGCAGGCAAGGCAGGCAAAACTTACACGATACCTTTGTATTATATATTTATGTGCACACAAGAAAAAAAATGTATGCATTAATAATTAATTTAATTTAAAGCGCCGCCGGAGCTCTTGTATTAAGATTTTCATAATTTTAATACATGCGTAATTAATTACATAAGTAGCTAAGTAAATTTAACGATTTTTACGAGGTAATTTTATTTGAAATTTATATTTCCATTTTAAAAGTAATAAACTTTAGTAGCATCTTATATTCATAAAAATGCACAGTTTTTATCATTTTCTTTGTGTATTTTAGCTTTGAATATAATATCTCATTTAAAGTATTTGCTGGTGGCTGGTGTTTTTTTTGCTACTTTCACATTACCATTATGATTGTTTTCAAGAATCATTAGTTACGTTGTATTAATTTTATATATCATATTATAATTGAATTAATGTGTGTTAAAAAGTAATTATAAAGTTAGTTCAATCTTAAATCCAATAAAATCTAAATATGAATATGGCTAAACTTAATAGCGTAATGCATAAATAAAATCTAAATTAGCCATTAAAACATTGCATTATTTAATTATGAACGTTCTCTTAAAAAGCAATTTTCACTTACTGGATGCTTTCCTCGTAAAAGAACAATTCAACAACTCTTCATTTTTGATAAAACAAAAATGACGAATAATGAATGCACATTAATTTAATGAACGGTCTAAATGTCCATCTATGTTCGGAAGATGAAACAACATATAGATAATTTAATTTTTTGCGGTCATTTCAGCATTTCAGCTGCTGGTTCGCATTTGTATAAATGTAAGTTATTTTTTGCTGAAGTTTGTTTGGTCGGTTAGTACACTTTGTATATGCATCAGAACAACATCTATCTGCAGAACACGTATTCCATTCCAAGTCAACCGAGCCGGCAAACAACGTACAACTTTCTACCAACAAAACATCATCCATGTACAAGGATGGATCCTTCGAAGCGCATATATATATATATATATATATATATATATATAAGCACGATAGCACGATTGCATACGACAATGGAATACAACACTTGAAAATCTATTTGAGTCCTCTACCCTGGACAGGAAACGTGAAAATCGAATACATTGTTGTATTCAAGATACAACAACAAACATCTGTGCAAAGTCCGAGAAGCTTCAACTTCTCTATTTCCATTCAACTAAGTTGTATATAAAATTAATTTTCTCTAGTGGGGGTGGAATTTAAAGAAATATTGTTTAAAATAAATTAATTATTTAACTCTATTTTATTGTGGAGGAGAAATAAATGCTTAAAAGTTTTGTTATTTGTGTTTTTACATCAAAAACAAATTAAAAGTTTTGATTGTATTTTTTTCGGAAAAGCCAAATATTATTTTCTAGCGTCAAACTGTAAAGAAAATTTGTGTTAAGTAGAAACAAAACAAAATTTTATTTTGGATAAATTAATAAATTATATTATGTATTATCATACTCTAAAAAATACAGAAATAAAAACTTTTACGAGTACAATATTAAACTTACAATGAATTTAAATTTAAATTCATGAAAGTGCGTCACTATAAAACTTTAATATTGTTTTTATGGTTTATTATATCTTCAAGAAGGATAAAAAATGTTATAATAAACGACATTCTGCTACTTTCTCAGCGTTTAAAAAATATATATGTATTTTTTTGTTTGTGTTTTCTTTCATGTTGTATTTTTGTACATAATGCATATAAATGTAAGCGTGCAAGAATATAAACATGTACCAGCTTTTAGTCTATTATAATAATTTTATTTTTAAATGCATAATATATTTACTTATTCATAAATCTATCAAAACAATATACAGAGGACTCGTAAAATGTGAATTGACCCTGATTTAGAAATTATTTTTTAAATTTGATATCGCCATAAATAAACGCGCACGCTATTCATTATTTTTCTATTAAATCTCTTCTCTACGTTAAAATAATACTATATAACACAAACAGACAAAAAATAGAAAATAAAAAATAAAAAAAACCGTCGGCTTATTGAACAACGTCTTCAATTTTAATTTTATAACGATTTATCAATTTTATACATTTGGATTTTACAGACAAAAACATAAAGAATTTAGAAAAGGAAGTAGAATGTTAATGTGCTTCTATATAGCAAGCATAAAATCCTAATCATCTATCATCCTGCCTAACAATATAATAGCGACAACATAAAAAAGACTGAATAGAGTAAAGTGAATTAAACACACAAACCATTTTTACATAATGTGTAATAAAACTTCCAATAGATCAATCATCTTATTTAAAAAAAATGTTTAAAAAATACATTATGAATTGAATATTATTATGTGTGTATATGTGCATAATTAATGAATATAAGTTTGTTGTTATTTTCTCGTTTTCCAGTGCGCGTGTTTTAAATGAAACGAAACGAAATTTAACTGCTATTGCTATATTATAGTACAAGTATAGTGTAACAACTATATGGAAAGTAATTTAATCGAAATAGACAATGCAATAATTTTAATAATGAGTTTTACTTCGTGATCTAACAAATGTCGGTGACATATTTTATTCCACGACATATTCTTTGAACTACACATTACAACATTGCTTATTTAAATATTTAAAAGTAAAATTATGTATTTATATATAAGCTTTTTAATTTGCTTACATGCACTTGGATAAAGTATATCCAACAGCATTTTTAAACTATATTAATAAGAAAGTAAAGCGTTAAACTAATGTTTCGAAACTAAATTAAAAATTATTATATAAATATTTAATTAGAATCGAATCGGCAAATATCCACATTTCCGTTTCAAATAACAGATAGTTAGAGTTAATTTTAAACAAACTTTAAACCAGCCAAAGTAGAAACTTTTATTAGTATGTGTGAGTGTATGTGTGTGTGTGTGTGTGTGTGTGTGTGTTTGTGTGTATGTTTGTGTCTATGTGAACTATATTATTATTATCATTGCACTAAATTTTATTTTATTTATTAATTCTATAATCTGTACTCATATTTTAAAAGTTATAAAATTTATTGTTTAGTTTAAAAATGATAACAATGTATCTATCTACATTTAGGAAAAAAATGGAAAAAGTAATATGGCGGTTGTAGTGCTTGTCTCGTATAGTGAAATTCAATGCAAGTGTATTCCGGAGATAGAGTTTGTGTCCGGAATACAGACCGCTACTAAAATCATCCACTTTACTTGAAGACGCTTTTGTGTGAAAATCAATTCTTTCATATCACTCGTCACTATTTACTGTCAACGTTAACCTTCATGTAAGCGATACGTAAAATCAGTGTAGATTTTTTGTAATAAAATCAATCCGAGCGAAGAAAAAAAAAAGATTATGAAGCGGTCACGAGGCCATTGTATTTACACACGCGTACAAGTTTAATATGAATAAATTAAAAATGTCTTAAGAATCGTTACGATGCGAAATTTTCGCAAACAAGTGTCGAGTAGCAAACAAAATAAGTCGTTTTTGGCAAGTTAGCCAACAACAACAATCAATCTGTGAATTGTTTGTATAGCAAAGAGCAATATACGGGCAAATGTGTCACATACGGACATTAGCGACAGTGTTTTCTTAAACAACACAATCTTGTCGCGTCCTAATGGAGCCCAATTACTCGAAACCTAGAATTGAGGAAAATCGGGATAGCGTCCTAATTGGGTTTGACGCACGAAGCACGCAATTGTTGCAATGTTGTTAAGCGCTATTAGATGTTTTTTATCATTTAAATACCGTAGACTTTAGCCCAAACGTTAAGAACCCAAATGCATGTAAGAATGTCGATTTGAATTTAATTCAATTTTCTATTATATTTATATCAAATTTTTAACCACTTTCAATGTTTCTTAATTAATAGCTGTCTGTATGCATGCATGTATCTGTATGTATAATACACAATCAAGAAAATAACTTAAATTTTTAACACCAATTTGTAGATAATAGCATATAGCAAATATTGAATTATCCGATTTGTTTCAACTTCTATTTATTTCTTCTCTTTTTTTTGCAGCGTTTGATGAAAAACACGCGATAGCAAGTGCAAAAAATATGAGAAATCTATTTAACGTATTGTATGTATGTAGATTGCTATTGCATGAAGGAAATCCATATCATCAATTATTTTTTAAATATTCATTTGCTAATTAGCTACAAGATATCATTTCACATTTCTTAACTATACAATTTGGCATTTATATTTCATATGGCATAATCCGTTTCGTTCTATAAAACATTTTAAAGCAATGATTAAATTTTTACGTGAATGAACCGAAAAACTAAAAATGGCTTTCTGTATCAAATATAAACATATTTAAATAAACACAGCGGAATTTGATAAAATAATGGCGCATAAAATGCATAACATTTTAAGAATCTACATAATGAAGATATATTGGTATTCAGTACATATGTTAGCATAATTTGCTTTAAATTTAAAACAATTTTTACATTACGTACACGTCGATAAATCAAATTATTATGCAGCAAAATGCATAGTGTCAGGATTGTCATTTTTAGAAATAATTTCATGACAGTGCTGAAATATTAGCATAACTATTACTGGGAATAAATTATGAAACATTAAATTCATTTCTGCGTAATCGTGAAATTAATTAAAAATTTATTTTACTATGCCGGTAAACATTTATACAAATAGTTGTAAGTGGTATAGAAGCAACATTTTAGTTAGTCTGTACATACATACATTAGATGATAATGCATCATAACATATAAAGTTGTATGTTAATCATGGTTTTGTGGTGTCATTAGTGAATATAGAGGCTGAGATAAAGTTATACTAAAGCAAAAGGCAACTACATACTTTACGACTTTGACTATATATATAATGTGCATCAATTTAAATCCATAACCGTCAGGTTTTGATCTTTACGACTAGGAAGCATGGCTATAAGTTATTAACCAAAGTTAAAGTAGCTACTGCTGCTTCAAAACTCACAAACATATAATAACTTTCAATTTAGTTTAATCTTTAATAATGTGGAGCATTATAAAACAATCTTTCCGCAAATATATTGCCTTTTATTCGAGTTTAGCGTATGCAACTCCATAAATTACGAATACCAAAAAACAATAAAAAATTGATACATTATTCGGGAAAGAGTAGAATTTAGTTGAAAAAAGCGTACGTAATTAAACACACAAATTCTATAGGTACATATGTTCAAAATTGCGTTCACTATGTTTTGTGTAGCTAGGCCATTTGTGGTCTACTAAATATTCTCTCCTTTTGTGTTTATATTCATTAAATAAATCATGTAAGCAAGCAATGCAGCAGCTTATTTTTCTTATTTTTCGTTTTTCATGATTTAAAATGAACCTCGCTCGTCGTTTTTCTTTTTTTAACAAGATCTTAAAATTTTCGCAAAATACACAATCAACTGTTTATTATAAATAAATTAATATATTGGCAATTTTGAGCAAATGATGTGAGAACATTTCCGTGATATTTGTATCAAGCAAAAGAGCAGAGTGACGTGCAATATTCCATGGATGTGCAAACATTAGTACACACTATTACTATCGCCAAGACGGAATAGTTGTTTATAAAGGTTTTTGGCTGAAAATGTGTTTTGATTCGAATCCCTGTTGGCGATACTGTGTATGTACACATACACCTTGGTAGATAATAATCTGGATATTGCTTGCGTCGTGCAAATACAGGTCACCTGCTCTCTGACATATCATCAAATCATATAATATTAGAACCGCAAGGATAAGTTCTGATTAAACTTTCCATCCTAACGTAATATATAAGCCGGGAAGTTATAGTTTGCTAGTGTAGTAGCTGGGTGTAGTTGCAGGAAATTTTGTTTGAATTCCGAGTCCAAATGCATGTACGTGCAATTTGTCCAGATTATCTAAGCCTAACAAACTTGATATATAAATCTACGAACATCTATTTTAACTTAATTCCACACCGTACATTTACCAAAATTAAACATATTATAAATTGTTTCTGTCTAACCAAAATACCAACACTTTGTTTTTCTATAACCTTTAAATTGTTTAGCAAATTAATTAATTAATCTTTATACTTGTACTTATTATTATTATTATTATTATTTCAAAATACGGTATATACAACATCGAATGGCATAGACTCGTATACTACATATATACAGCTTGAAACTAAATGTTACAAAGTGCTTACATTTTAAAATAGAATCTAAAATGCATTTGCAAATGGTGCAAGGAACAGGCTCAACTGCAATATACATACATTTTATGACTCACGTTTTACTGCACTAATGATTATTTTGATTCACGGAAATTTCCATCAAATTCAAATTGAATTAATAATTCTGCTTTTCTTCGAAGTGAAATACATATATATTATACGCATATTTAACTACTTACTCATATGTTCACACACAAGCGCGCTTGTTCGAGCGGCTGTTTTCAGTTTCAGTGCAGTTCGAAAAATTCGAATCGTGCACTTAAGATTGCGTTAAATTAGAATGAATAAAATAGAGAAGAAGAAGAAGAAAAAAACGCCTTTTTATGCATCTTCATTTTGTTGTCTATGTTGAAGTTTTATACTTGTTTATTTTTTATTGTTGATGCAATGATGATAAGGAAGAGATTGTTGAAGGAGTTTTATATGCCATAAAATTGTTAATGTGGATGATACATTTTAGTGGAAAATTAAGTTTATTCACGTGTAGCTTGATGTTTTATTACATCTCTATTCCAGCGTACTTGTAAATAAAATTAATGCCCATTTATGGGTTTTCATGCAAATTAACCGTTTGTGACATATGCGTGCAATGAACATTTCCCCATCCAAATTCTATTTGGTCTATTGTATCTATGATATTAACGTACATTGGATATTGTTAATAAATTTATAATTTAACAAATATATATATCTATGTATGTAGGTAAATGTGTAGTAGTAGTAACAAATATTCTTGAATATGGTATTAAATTTCCTATTATACAATATAGTACAATAGTATAATACTATTATAAAATATTAATATAAAAATTGATGAAAAATAATGGTGCACTTAATGTAATTTGGGTGCAAATATATTTTATTGTTACACCAAAAAATGTACGCTGCGCTATGCATTTGTAAGTATACACAGTCGATGCATTTGTTGATTTTATTAATTCAAATTTTTGGTTGTTTGCTCTCAATACATTTACATACACATACAATAACATTTCTACATTTTTCCATTAAATATTTCCGAATGAAAAATTATAGATCGTTATTATGCAAAGTATATAGGTGAATGCTAACCTAGATATAAAGTAAACACGGCAATTTGTACGCAAACTTAAAGCAGTTTATGTCAATATGAATTTTTATCCCAAAAAAATTCCAACAACACTTGGTTTTAGAGTATACGTACATTTGTAAAAGCGACGCGACAAGTACATGTGATAGTAGCGCCAGGATGCACTTTTTCGATAGCAAAAATGGATAAGAACAGTATGTGCTCGTAAAATTGTTACAAAAGAAAAGCGCGAAGAATAGCAAAAAGCTTGCATAAATATACAATAATATCTAAATTTGCTGTAGATAGCAAAAATACACAATCTAAAAAATATTTATTGTTCAAATTAGTTAGATAGTCTAACTCTAACTGTACTACTCACATCGCTTACTGCACAAGAATGTAAATGCGCACGTACTCTTCTACTCAAAAACAACGATTATACCAAACCGAAAATTTCAAAAACAACATCAACATTCTTCTTTAAGATTCTTATTTTAAAGGCCGTTTACATACAGCTAGCCATAGCTAGAGTGTAGAAATTAATAAATCGGTAGTATTATATAGTATTGCAATTTCATTGAATCTACGAACGACGCTTCAGACTATAAAGGTTTTTTTTATAATTTCATTATAATTTTTTCCAACTTTCGCAAAATGTAAAAACGTTTAGATTTATTGTAATCGTAAACAGAAATACTATCGCATTAAAACGAAAGCTTCTTCTTGTATTTGGAAGAGAAATAGGTTAGTTCGTGAAATGCATAAGAAGAAACGCGCTAGAACGTTCCAATTCAATCGAATAAAGTTATAGACATATTAAACAGGTTTTCAGTGCGCTCTTTAAACTGCTTTATATCCTTCTATCACGTTATAAATGTACTTTTAGCATTTTATATAGCGTCAGTTGTAAACGTTTGCCAGATTAGCTGTAAAACTATCGACGGCATCACTAGCTCTCTCTAGAATTTTTATTTATATTTCGATTCACATAAAAACTATAGCAGTAAATATTTATTACTTTTCCTATAATTAGAAGCAGTAAAGTGCCTTTAACGCATTTTTTATATATTTAAAATTGACAATTATTGTTTAAATTAGTAATTGCAATCAATATACATGAGTAAAATATAAATAGTTAAGTTAGTGCTATCATAAATTCGATACTAAAGTGAAGTACGCATACATATATTCGAGCAATAAAATATAATTTTCAATTTGCATTTAACATATAAAACAGAACATATTTTAATTAATATATGCCAATGTATTTTGTATGTATAAAATTAATGCGTAATTCTACAAAGAAAAAGAAAAAATAAACTTTATTTTCTTTACATACTTAAATAAATCACGAGTAGGTATAGGTAAAGTGTTAACTGTAATATAAATATACAATTCTTATAAATGAATAATATTGCAATCATTAATTGTATATACGTTGACAATGTAATTGCTATTTTACCTCCCCATTAACAATTTACTGTTCGATTAATAATTCAATTGTTAAAATGAAACGAAAGAAATTAATTGAAAAGTTAAAATAATATTTTACGTACTTAATATGCATGAATGTGTATGTAACAAATGCATAAAATTACATTTAATAACAATATTGATCCGACAAACTAACTACCTAACCTAGGCTAAAGCATATAGTGCTCTATGAATTATTGAGTAATATGGCACATGTTGCACATGCTATATGCCACCTTTCACATACATACATGTGTGTGATTCATGTCGATTTTAATTTGTAAATTTTTGTTGGAAAAAATTTTATGCGTACAAAATAGCATTGCGTCAAAAGTGTGTTTGTATGTGTGTGTGTGTGTGTGTATGTGTGTGTGTTGTATCCCACTGTGCTGCTTGCTATACAGTACATACTGTACATATATGCACATATATGTTATGTACATTTGCTTTGTTAAATGTTTCAGCGTTTCAAAGAATAAAGCATATTGTAAAAGTTGTCTATACTTTCCGCTTTTTTCACTTTTCATATTATATGTACCTTCGTATACGTATATGTATGTATGGTGTGTACGTACACGTATGTATGTATGTATAATACGTACGTATACCGTACATAATATAATACAATCCAAGTTTCACTCGCACCATTTATTTTTCATTATGAATCGGTATTTATTGAAGTGATAATTTATGAACATAAAATTTTAATGTATGCAAGAATAATGATGATAGCAATTCCCACTTACCTGTGAACTATTCCCAGGTTGTGCATATGTGAGATGGCTGATATAAGCTGACGGGCAAATATTCTTGTACATTGCTCCTCTAATCTCCCATTACGCTGTCCCTTAATGAAGTTGCAAAGGTCGCCGCCGCCAACTAGTTCCGTTACCAAGTAATACATGTTACCATGCTGAAAATTAACATTTCACAATTGAAAAAAAACCCACACGCTTAGTGTATATTACGGTAATCAATATTTTATAAAACGCATTTGAGAGTAATAAATATCACTAAGTGGTCAAATGACGCGGCAACTCCCCTAAATTACAAATTACAATATGTTAATAATAAGTTGAAAGTGTAAAAATCATTAAAATGATTATGACAATTAAGTGCACGATTTGATAAGTTTTCAAATACAATTAGGGCTTAGTGAATTAAATGATAATGTGAGCAAATGCGGCGCGGATTAAAATTGATGTAGTCGAGTTGGAAGTTATAAATAAAGAAAAAAAAGCACTGAAAAAAAATCAATCGGACGACGACTAGCGTTAGACAATTAAAACTTTTAAAAAGTAATTAAAAGTAAGAAGTCATAATTTTCGGCAACAGCATCCAGCCATTATCCCCATTTCCCGATTCATACACAAATAATAAAACAAAAAAGATTTTTCACTCTGCCCCATCAAATTCACTCCCCCACCATTCAATGTTACATTTTATTTTCAAATTAAGAAAAAGAGAAAAGCCTTCATTCTATTGAGCATCCAAATTTTCGTTTACGATGCCGTAAAACCGAGTCAGTTGAACACCTCACAATAAAATGTTTCCAACACACATACACATCCATGTATAAGGAATCCATTCAACCATCCACAAAAGGATTTCTTATTAAGAAAATTGCCAACGAGGAGCCACATATCTGCTTTCAAATACAAAAGGTCCAAAACGACATAAGATATAGAAATATAAAAACTGGTGATGCTTTCTCGATACATAATAACAACAAAATATTATATAACAATTTTCCCGCCCGCCCTTCTTCGGCTGCTTCTTCCTCATCATCATATTCCTCTTCTTCTTCCTCCTCCCCCTCCTCCTCCTCTTCTTCTTCTTCTTCTTCTTACAAATATAGTTGATTAAATGCTATTTAAATATCAATTAATAAATTGAAATGTTGTTCAAGTGAATCAAGCAAGCATTAAAAGCAAAATCAATTATTTTTATTCAAGATTTTTATTTTTTATTTAATTGAGTTTTGGAGAAGAGAGAGAAAGTCTCGAGGCACAATCCACTTTATTATGAAGTTGTTAATTTTAATGCTTTTAATATTAAAGGTGTTTCTGTATTTTACGACTTAATTTCAACCAAAAAGTTTTTGTTTGAAAAAATAAACTTTATTTTATCTCCGCTTTTAGAACCAAACGCTCAATAATATATTATTTACAAACTTTTTCCTTTTCAATAAGCATTAAATATTCTATTAATTTCGTACATGTATAATTATTTTTAATTAGTTCAAGCATTGCACATTTAACATGTCACATTTGATTTATTAGCAAACGGTTCATTAATACTAAATATAACTTTATTGTAATTGAAATGTAACGTGGCTCGGTTTTTTCCCAACCCGAGAACATTAGAGTTAAGAATGTATGTAATAAATTTATGATCAAGCTGACGAAGTTGCTTTCTAAATGAAAAGGAAACTTTGTATGGTCCTTTTAATGTATGATGTTCCACTACACAAAATAATAATGGTTTTCATTCACGATAAAGGTTGATTTATATTGAAAAAAACAAGTGCTTCCAATCAAATAAATTGCTTTTTATAAAGCTTCGACACAATAATTTTAATGCAAACATTTCATTCATGCAAAATTACAAAAAACAATATTATCAATTATTTATTAAACTTTATCAGGATGGCACTTGAAATATACATATTTTAGCTAGCTAGCTGAATCCAACCAACATTTAAATTATTGTTTGCATAGTTTACGTTCATCAATTTCATCAAAAATGTTATTCTAGATATTTAAATGGCATTTTAGACTTGGTAATTGAATTTCTAAGTATGCAATAGCAGCAGCAGGAACAGCAACAGCAGCAGCAAAAATAATTTCTAATTAAAAGTGATTGGCTTCTTAACTAATAACGCAACAACAACAAACTCTTTCCTATTATAAAATAATAAAGCTTGAGCTTTTAATTGACACGTAAGTAAAACGAGAAGTTTTAATGATATAAAGCACTAGCTGGTGATACAAGATTTCATAGAAACAATTTCGAAACGCACTTATTTGCTGCTACATGGAGAAAAAAAAATGACACCAAACGAATCCAAACCACACTATTGTTGAAAGTCGCGATAAGATTATGGCTGAAAACTCGCTGAATTGAAAGAAATAAGTCAGCTGATTTTTGGATCACACACAACACAACAGCAACAAAACATTCGCCCGCAATCGAACACGTGTTTGTAACGCTTGCCGGCTAATAAATTGAACGCCTATCTAACTATATGTGTGTATTCGAAATATAAAGTATGGTGAAACTAAACAATACAATAAATTTGTTGATTGATTGAAACATTACATCAATAATACGTAAAATGAATTTAAAGTTTTGCTAATAAATCAGCCGTTATAGACAGTTTAGTATATTATATACTTCTAATAAATAGTTATAATTATCGTTCAATATGGTAATATGATAACAGGCTTCGTCAATAATTAGGAATGAAATAAGTGAGCATTCGTCTTATAAAATAGGAGAATAAATTAATCTCGTCGCTTAGATTGCTTACAGGTTTATATAGGAGAATGGAGCACACTTCATTGAATAAATCTAATTAGGGATGTGCAGATAGCAAGCAAGGTGACTATAAAACATTGCTGCTTTACGCATAAGCCTATTTAAATATGCTAATAACATGCTATACAATAGGATTTCATATGCATTTCGTCAATTTAGATATCTAACCGCCACAGACTTTGTTCAATTGTATTGTATGCTAGTAACTGCCGCTTAGCATATGCTTTATTTTTACGTTAGATATTATTAATAATAATGAACAAACCTTACATACAATATAACGCGCAATGAATGCAAGCTAAATCAGACACGTTATTCGATCTGCGTTTTATTCATAAGTTAGCATTGATTCATCTGCAGTGTCGTGAGTTTTATAGAGTTGTGCTATAATTTTAATTAATGAAGGTGGTATAAATAATAATTATTATTGAATATATTTATTGCTATATTTTTAATATAATGCAATATTATGTTTTTATTACATTGTAATAATATGTTTATTTATTTGCATTACGTTTCATAAATTCCTATGAATTTTTTGATGAACATTTAAATATGTTTTAATTGTTAAAACAACATCATATATTTTTATGACGTTCCAATTCTATATTCTGGCATTTTCAATATGATATTTAAATTCACCTTTTTTTAAATAATATTTTTGTTGATTTTCTAGGGAAATGATATACATATACGCTCGAATTGTAAATATAACATGGATGAAATGCTATGCCGCATTAATGGGTAATTATCAAATTAGACTAATTTGCCTAAATCATTCAGCAATAAATGAAATATTTAGTGCCATTGCAGGAAATGTAAGTACATACATAAATGCATTCCATCTCCCTATAAATCAATTATTACTGATGGAAAAATATGATAGACTTATAAATGTGTGAAATTTTATGGTATTAATCTGTTCCAAAATAAGTAAACTATTATATTTACGTAGCATACCTGTTGTTTTCCTATATAAATAAGAGAGTCGTTTTCAGTATTCATTTTTTCAAAGCCATATGTATGAAAAACAAACTTTGAAATAAATTTTAATTTTTACAATACTAGCATAATTTTGAATTTACACAAGAGAATACTATTATATTATCATTATATTGTAGTTATTTCAATAATATTACTAATTTTTTAGGTTGTAACATATGGTGGTATTATTTTTTTATTCAATGCCTTTACATTTTCTTTATAAAGCATCATATTGTACTGAAACTTATACCATATGTAATATGTACAGTGCGTTAATACTACTTAAGAACATAATGTTTTAATAATTTGCTGCTAATTCAGTCAAAGTGTGATATGTGTAAAACTAATAAGTAAAAGTAATTACTGCCAACAATTGTAATGTAATGTATTTGTACATGATAGAAATAATAACTATAATATTCGTATAAGAAAAATTTATCTGCAATAATAATACAAGAAAAATAATTTGACTATTCAAATAAGGGAAGTGCTTACTTAATAGAAATGTCTTGTTTGCCTAAGTGCAAATATGCTATAGAATCATTTTAATAAAGCTTTTTCATTTTGGAAGTAAAAGCTGCAAGAAAAATGGTAAAAAACGAAAGTTTTGCAACTGGAAATAAGCGCACATCCTAAAAGCAACGATCGCTTTTATAGGGGGATTAATCAAATTGAGTCTCAGGCTTGGCTGTCACACGGCATGTAAGGCGATCCCGCGTGCCCTCGGGACCTGATGTAATCGCATACTCGTGATGGAACTCATCAACAGAGTGCGCGGGGACTTCCAGTCCCTTTTCCATGCTCGACTCGTTCTCGTTTCGTTGCTATATTCCACCTCATCCTCAACTACACACACACACACACACACACACCAACACACATACACACACAGTCAGTGAGGCATTCTATTTTCCCTGCTCCTAACAACCCCCTCAAACCAACGCAACGCAACCCTCCAGCCTGCCAGCCAGCCATCCAGCCATCCAGCCATCCAGCCAGCCAGCCAAAGCTGCAATCTCTCTCCTCCTCTCTTTTCCACTCTTACCACCAAAACCCTAAACTCACACTCCGCGCGCGCTCTCTTACTTACGATACGTATCGCGTGTTTTAATTTCAGATTTTCAATCTCCCCTGTGTATATACTTCCTTATTTCGACAATCTCATCTTTCATATTGAGAGCCACGACAACGATCGCTCGTAAAAAATATAGATGCGCACTGAGCATTGCTGAGCATTGCTGAGCATTTTCCCACTCATTTATTAACCGGAATTAAACTCATTAGGTATTTATTAAAATGATTAGTACTGTAGACGGGTTACGGGTTTCTGGTGTTGTGTTGTATGCGTTGTATGTGTTGTATGTGTTATATGTGTTGTATGTATGTATGTTGTTTCAGATACTGTAGTAATGTAATACGTAAAGTACTAGCAGTTATGTTAAACCAAGATGCAAAACATAAAACAAATAACAGCAATGCTAGAAATTTACAGATCCTACTGCTAAAGTTTACAAAGGATATAGAGAATGAGGCAATTGTAAGGATAAACAAACGCTACCCTAGACACCAACATATTAGAGTTTATAGTTTATAACGGCCACATTTATCTCGAATAATTATCTAAAATGCATCAAGTTCGCACGTAGCTAGTTTAGAAATTTAGAAAGCAAGTAAACAAATTATTAATATCAAACGGACATGGGATAAGGGATGATGCGGGCACCGTAGGTCTGCGCTCCACTCTCCACTCTCTCTCTATATATATGATCCATTCCCATTCATTTCACATTCTCAGCCAAACTCTCTTCACTCTTACATCGCATCCACCATCTATAGCATAAAGACGACCGGATCAACCCGTACCCGTTTATATTCGCATTTTATGAAGCGTCGTAACTCGCAGAATCAGATGAATGTGTGTGGGCGCGATTAGACCGAATAGAAAAGAATGACTTTTCTCTCCTTCTTCGTCATTCACATCTTTTCCGTACCGTGCTGCGATCCCCAAATATTTCCACACAAATAAAAAGACCTATTTACCTAAATTGTCTTTTTAAATCAACTATAAAATTTATTATAATTCCATTCGGTAATCAATTACTAGAAAACTGTTAAAGGTTGACGTGGTGTTATAGATAAAACAGAGTCAAGTTTACTGTGCGTTTAAGCAGATAATGCAATTAGTGCACTAATTACTTACTTGCATCGTTTGGAATAAAGCAGCAATACATGGATGTGATAAGCGTGACATAATTTTTGCTTCTCTATACAGGTTTCTTATAACATAATCCTCTTTAATAGTACTAACATCCATAATTTTAATAGCCACCTAAAACAGAAAGCCTCAAATTAGTCAATTAATAAATGAACTCAAAGTGTATTAAAAAAAGAAGAAAAGAACACAACAACACACAATAAAACAAGTCGACGCTTGTTATAATATAATAAATAACAGGTACCTCTGTCTAGTCTAATAGAAATATGTTCCGATATGTTTTATATAAAAAAAGACTGCATTTTGGAGATAGGAGAAGTCATCAAACACGCATCAGCTACTCGTATAACTAAAAGGGACCTCGTAAAGCAGCGACTTTGCTATTAAATGCAAATAAGAGTTTCCTTCTTAGTAGTAAAAGAACTTAGTACCGAGAAAGGACGCGTAAAGATAAAAGCACTAGTTTCCATGGCGTGCAAAATTACAGATATCAAACGCACTTCTCCAGCTAAACTTAACTTTTAATTACGTTATAATTACAATTTAACATTGAATTACAACAAAATATATAACTAACTACATTTTAAAACAATTAGCAATATGTACAATAGTTTTTTTTATTATCTATGTAAACAATTGTAGGCAGACAATAATTGCATCCCACACACACACACACACACACAAAGTAATTGCAAATAAAACAAAAGTGCATCAATGTTTGTATGGAATGATATTTTATTGTAAATGCGATAAAGCAACGTTACATTATTTATATTGTGTTATCTGTAAAATTGCAATATTATCATACTTTCAGTTTTTTCAATAACTTTTGCGCCAAATTTCATATAAATCAGATCGCAAATCACCGATAAAATCGAACGCTTGTGAACTTTGTACTATTCATGCGTAACTAGAATATTTTGTAATAAAATTCTTGACTAATCATGCAAGGTATGCAAGGTGTGCAAGGTGGTGGTGGGTGTTTGACGAAAAATGTCCTTGAATGTGTTGATTTTAATTAATAAGTAAATATAGAAATATAATAGTTTGTGTAACTTAATTATATTCCGGAATTACAGGGCGTCTTTGACTGTTGAGTTTTGAGACAACTTTAATAAGCTTAACTTTATATAAGCTCTGGTTACCTGTGGAGCAGTTGAAACTTAATGCGCACAATGTTGATGAAGCTTTCCCCCATCTGAATATGCGCAACTTTACTCATAATATAACGTTCACAACCAAGCTACCTACCTACATACACATGCATACATGCTGACGCGTTAATTTTCATCAGCAAACATTTACGGAGAAGAAAAAAAGAATGAGGCGTAAAACCGCACCGCACACACGAAACGAACGTTACAAATTCGTTCTTTATTAAAAGCTTCGTTTCTTATAACGTTTGTAACTTTGTGATCCCAATCTCTTACAAATTTGTCTTCATTAAATCGAAAGGAGTTCGAGATCACAAAGATCTACTACTACTACCACCCACGTATAGGACACACATACACCACACACATACACTACACACATACACACATACAAGTTGAGAAAGCCAAGAGATAGTAAATTCCAATTATCCAAAAGCCTATTGACCGTCAATTCTCTAACTCTCTGTGCCATATATCCTATTTCCGGGTCCATTCAACTTACTTCATATCCCACACTCTGCAAATATAACCTCACGTTCATTGTCACGTGTTAAGCGCGATAAGTTCATTTGCCGGTTTTATATTTTGGAAAATTTTATTACAAGCCCAGCTTCGATAATACTATGATACTATACTATGTACTACTAATAATAATAATCATTAAAACATTGTGATTAAAATGCATAGTTTTAACGTTTTCTTTTCAGATAGTTGAATGTGAAATTATGATTAAAACCGCTAATGATTGTTGTTTGTTATTGATAACAAGTTTTAACGGTTCCATGGGGAAAAACTAGTGACTATGTTAATCGCGATATTCATACTTTATTTACTTTTCCTAACTGTCGTCATTAGTAACTAGTTTTCAGATCAGACAAAAAAGTTGCAAACTATTATATCAAACTTTTTTCTGATGCAACAACGCAACAACAAAAAGTTTTTCTTTTAAAAATTGAATAAACAACAAAGCATTACATAATCATTTCATAATATTTGTTTCCATCAAAAATAACCAGTTGCTTAAATCAAACGTACATATTTTCTCACACATACGTATATATTTATATATTTATATATTTATATAGATATTTTACTTTAGCAGGTTACGTTCACCTCTCCAGAGGTACATGTCTAACTTATTCACGATAACAAAAATGATATTGCCTGAGAAAATGTTCGTTTTCCCCTGTGCATCAAACATACACACAAAAAGTACAACGCAACATAAATTTATACCGCACAAAAATATGTATGAGAGAATTTTGTAACTTGTATCCGACATGTGTGTGTATGTGCATTTTAGAAAATTTCTCCGCAACATTAACACGTACAATACGAATGTGTTTTTTAAAATCAAACACAAACATTTCATTTTTTTTTTTTTAATTAAAGCATAAAATTATATTGGCAACGAGAAACACAGTTGAGCGGTGGTATGTGGACGGTGGTGAGGAGTTCGCTCAGCGTTTGATTAAAAAGCCACTATAGTGTTCATGAAATTAGTATAGCTGCCTGTTCACTTGAGATGGCAGTTAAAAAATACTCTTAATTAATTGACAAAATGGTAGGAAAGGAACGCGTGCGCATTATACTTTATATATCTATATATACAGCAGTACTTGGTTCTGATTTTTTCACTCGCTCCTTTTATAATCATAATAAAAAGACTTCGCTGCGTATATTTCATTTAGCATCAGGGTGAATTATATTAACCCAACCGACTAACTAAAAATAACAATTTTTTAAACGTCCAACCATTTTCTATGCCCTTGTCAAATGGGATTAATTATTCCATTTCTCTCTTAGCGTTTTATACATTTTTTCTTCATACTTTCATATTTCCTTTCTTTTAATCTTATATCTTACCACTGTCATTAATTATTTGAAAAATCTTCAATCGTAAACAACAATTTTCTTTAGAAAATTAATATTTATGAAAAGCTGAATGAGATTTTTGTGTTTGATAAATTAGCAAAATTTATCTATATATTCGAGCAAATTAAATCAAGATTATAATAGTTGATTTTTTTAATAATTATAAAACATATTATTATTAAAATGTTACGTTCAATCAAATTTATAAATCTGAATCACTTTCATTCAGTTTGAAGACGTCGGAAAATTTTTGAAAAGGTTTCTTTCAATAATAATAATAATAATAAAAAAAGTAATTTTGAGTGAACGCCAAAGAATAAAGCTAAAAGGAAAACAGGTTTTTTATATATATCAAAATACCTTTTACTAAATAAAAATTCCACATCCCACATATATTTTACGGATGGTGACGTATAGGTACAGGGAACGTTAATTTCCGCGAAGCGCTCCCGTCCTGAAGCCCTTTTCACTCTGGCGTATTCATTGGAACCACCACCATGTTATGTTATTCCGGATGTGAATTTTCATACATGCATTATAGCAGTGGCGTAACCGACTATTCATGCATTTTAATGCCTTTTCCTAAAGCTTTTTAATGGAAATGCTACACATACATTTACAATCATTCTCTCCATACCGTACACTCAAAAAAATTACTGTAAATTTACTTTACTTTCAATTCCCAAATCATTTTTTTACAATCGCATAACAACTTCCTCGATTCAAATTAGTGCAAACAATAAAGGAAGAAAACGGAAAACGGTTACATCTAAACATATCCAATTACTCGCACATCAAAAACTAACAATCTTATATAAAAAAAATTATATAAAATGTAATGGACCGTATTCTGTAAAAATCTGTCATTTTATCGATTGCCAAGTCTTTTTCGTAGTAATGATACTAGTATTGACAACTAAGATTAGTTTCTAGGTTAGATTTTGTATTGCAAGCAACCTAAATTCCATATAATAGAAAACGCGAACATGAGAATGAAAAAGGAGATCCGTTTTACAGTCTTGGCTTCGCCGAAAGAGCTGAAGGAGCTGAAAAAGCCAAAGGGGCTGAAGGGGTTGAAAGAGCTGTTGATTGAGTCAATTTTATTATAAAATCCCAGACTTCCCATACAAGAATTATATTTTAAAACTATGTCACTTTAAACATTCGCTCGGATCATTTTCTTACTAACTGGACTAAGCTCTATCTCTATAGAATGCTAAAATTTTTAATTTAAAGCTCAAATGCACGTAATAGACCAAACAAAGGGTTTATATTCAAATACAGACATGAAAAATTGCATTTGAAAACAAAACAAAACTATTGTGTTGGCAACTAATTTCATACCGTTTTTTTTAAATGCAATATGCATTAAAACCGCCGACAACTTTCTGTGATTGTGAAATTTTAGATTATAGCAAAGGATTAGTTTTGTTCATGTTTTCGTTAAAAAATAATAAAGATATGATGCGACAAATTAGTTTTTCTGATTGATTTTCAAGGTATTAGAGTTAAAAAACTGTTTCAGACAACTATTTCATATTTTTCATGGCAAAACATAACTGTAATTACAAATAGCAGGTTCCAATTAAATAATGCACATCCGGCCAGTTCAGGACATTTCCGCTTTCGGTCGCAAGTTTCCCATTCGATGTAGCGTAGTTCATATTTAGTAAGAAAATCAGCCGGAAGGATTCCTAAAACAATCTATTTCGAAATAAAAGGGTCTATATATAGTTTGTATACGCAATTATAATTTATAATCAATGATTTAAAAATAAATAATTCTAGTTTTATAAGTTAAATGTAATACTGCGTTTTTATAGAATAGAAGTTAATTAATTAAGTCACAAAATAAACAGTTGCTTCATATTTTATCAGTTATATTAATACTGAATTATGATAATACATAATATATTGATTATTTAGTTGTAAAAATTTTTAATTTTGGTAGTAATTTAGAAAAACAGCTCGGATGCTTTTATGCACAATATTTTTGCATTTTTTATTAAAATATAGTACTTTAGCTGTCATCATAAATAAAACAATTTTAAAACATGTAATTTGTTAAACATTTTTTACTTTATAACTTAATATAAAACATCGTTTCTACCTTTGCAAATACGTGGAACATTCATCTTTTATTCATCATTTATCATTCTTACGATTTTAGACATTTTTATGCTTTGAAACACATTTTATAATTCAGAAAATACCTTCCTTTGTATTATATTCAATATGTGTTGGTAAAAAGTAATTATTGCTTGCGATAAAATAGTCGGGAGCAAGAAAAATGTAAATCTAATTTAGCTGTTATGCGTTGCACGATTCGCTGAAAAATTTATTAAAACTTGAGCAATGTTAATCTAAGAGATAATCCTCTTTCAAGACATTTAAATGTTTAAGCAAGTTAAAGTAGATTCAATATGTTCAAATTTATCTGATTCATATCTTAAAATTACCATTTTGTTTATTAAATTAGTTTAATATCGTAAACAATAGTTTTAATTTAATCTAACTTTATTGAAAAGATTAGGTATATTAAACAAAGTTGAATTAATTATTCGTTAAACTTTGGCCATTTGTTATTTTTGAAAGTAAATAAGTTTTCGGGACTCTTTATACAATATTAATTGAAATAAGTTCAATATTGTATAAAAAGGTTGGATGGACATGTTTATATGCTGGTAGCGTATACTCGTATAGATCAGTTGGAAATATTAAAGTTGCGGTAGTAAAAAAAGTTATAATCCTAAAACATTTATTATCTGGAAGACGCGTACCCAAACGATGTTGAGGCAGTGACAGTTTGAAATAACAAACATCCTATCCATACACACACACATACATAAACACACATACACATACACATATAGACACACATAGAGCGCCACGCACACAACAACAACAAAATATATCGGAAGCGGAAAAAGAAGCTAGAAATGTGAGGGCTTAACTACCAATGACACTTCTCGTTTTCGTGGACAATGTGTTGGTAAGTAAAAGCCACTTGAATGGTCTTTCAACACATGCGAGACGAAGATAAAAATGTATAAAAAAGGAACCGAAATGGACGAAAATTTTTCGGTTTTATGTGCGATCATAAAAATTATCAATCTCACCAAAGCGCAGACACACATACAGATATTCTTCAATAAGTCATTTCAAAGAAAAATCGATAAAACAACATTTGCCTTCAATGTGACATTTTATTGCAGACGCGCGTATTCACTGTTCTTTTGCTCTTTATACAAATTAATGAAATCAATTGCAAAGAATGATGGTAACTTTGCGGTAAATCAAACTTTTGCGCTTTTTCTCTCTCGCTCACTCACTCACTCACTCACACTCTTTCTTTTTTTTTAAATAAAACTCATTGAAAACTCATTAATATGGAGTTTTAATTAAAATCCCTTTTTAATCAAACATACATCTTTCTCCAAAAAGCGGTTATCCAACATTTTCATAACAAATATTTTTAACAGTTCAATTCATTTTCATTAAAAATCCTAACTGGTTGAAAATTCAACAGAAAAAGTTTTTGAGCGCGTGCGTTAGTATGAAAGACATTCATTTCCAAAGCATAGAAGATTATAAATTAAAATATCTATCGGAGAAGTGTACTTCATTAAAAAGAAATAAAAGGGAAGAAAATAATTTTTGTTAGATTTTAGTGCTAATAAAAAAAGCAAATCAGCGACGAAGATTTAAAAGAGAGTAGAAGTAGAAAAAAAAACACTTTAAAGAAGGAAAAAAATAGATATCAGAATGAATCTTTATTCATTCCATACCTTCTTGTGCATGTAGCTAACAATTGATTAAGGTTTCGTCTTTCAACAGTTTTTTTATCTCTTTTTTTTGGCGAATCGTCGGTTGTATAAACTATACGAAAAAAATGTATTCAAGCAATGACATTTTCAAGCCCATCATTCGAGATGCTTTTGTCGCGACCAGACACCTGAATTTCAAGCTCTTACAAGTCAGCAACTTGTATGAAGATATTATAGTGAATAAAATGTAAGCGAGATTTCATATTGCTCTTGTTTCAACACGTCAACTGTCTCGCTTCACGAAATATCTTTTGTTCTGCATGAAAAAATCGGAGAAACTCTAAGAAAAATATTAATTTAAAATATAGAAATTAATAAAAACTACAATATTACAGAGCATGCAATCGTTGTGCGGTTTTTCAACGAAAAGTCAATATAATTATGAAGTCAATTAACGGTATCTTTCCTTTTAGTTGACAATATTCTCATATAATAAATTCAAGTTAAACCAAGTTTTTGGCGCTGTGTGTGTACGTGTGGAAGTAGGTGGATGAAAAACACACCACCGTTTTCAAGCAAAAGGATCCTCGTACCGTAATTATTATTTTAATTACAATTCCACAGCGGCAGAAACAAACACTGATTTAGGCCGTAATTTGCTTGCACTCAGAGGAAATGTACACATATAACTTCTAGTTGAGAGACGTAAACCGTACTTGAGAGTAAAGAGAATCCCCAACGGCCATGGGAAAATGAGTGCGCACATTATTAAACTTATGCACATTTTCAACTACTTTACACGCGTAACATACGATCAAGTATTTTTGCCCCAGACGAAAAAAAAAAGTGCTGACCGATCGTTCTATTTCATAAAATACATGCATCGTGAATAAACAAACATCTACATCGAAAGATAAATTACTGAAATATATCTACCTGAAACCGTTGAGATTTATGAAAAATGATTACATTGCGCGTTGATCAATCCATGTATTCATTTAGCAATGAGTGAGAATGCTTCATTAGTCGTTTGATCATTATATTAAATTTCATAACATTGCGGCAAAAAAGCCAAACATTAAATACATGTGATTGACGTTTGCGTCATTCAAAATTCTTTACACTTGTTTTAATACATTTTGTAGACTTTTTTGCAACGTTTTTTTTCCATTACGACCATAAAAATGCATGAGTAATTTGTTAGCGGTGTGCGTAACTCTTGACACAATCTCGTTTCACACTCAGGGAGAAACTTTTACTTGTTACTTTTCTTTTACTTGCCGAGCAGTCGACTACTTTTTTTTCCTCTCGCACAACATCTATCTATATATATTTGTCATGCAACATAAGAATTATTTATTTAACTTTTTTAGGGGGTAAATTGGCGCATTTACGCGCATGGTGAATGAAACGGTTTTAAATACACATGCATGCACTCTCATTCAGAATTAATGCAAGGATGTACGTAAAGTATGTAAAACACATACACCCACACATACACACACACACACCCACACACACATCCATAGTAGATAAGAGAGTCCTTTTCCACTTGATGCATATGCACATGGAAGCTAATGAAAATGCAACATGCAAAAGACTTGTGAACAATAATTTTCCAACCAGAAACGCGCGTGCTCTTTGAAAAGCTTTTCCCATAGGAAAAGTGCTCTTACACAAGAGTCTGCTACACATAATAGGAAAACGTCTTACAAATTAGATAATTTACAAAAGTAGTTATACGTTATACAATTCCACCAATTTTCTTTATTAGGTATTTTCTTACATCTCTTCTTCTTATCGCAACAATGTTTATTTTAAAACATATTATTTCAAGTTTATCACTTTATGTAAACAACAAAGACATTAGTTTAAACAATTTCATTTAGTATTTAAAATTTGGGAACTTATTGATTTCTATTTATCTTTTTTGCATTTCGCAAAGTCTCAAAAAAGTTTTTGTATTTGTATTTTAATCTAATATATACGATATAGATTTTTTTCATCATAATCGTCTTATGCTGCTTTCTTAGTTCATACTTGCTTGCTTGTTTTACTCGTTTATCCTCTTAAAGAATTTTCTTGAACAAACTTTTTCCTTTTTGTTGCTATTTATTATATTGTATATCAAATTTATCAAAACGAGGGGGGCTTTAAGCGAGATTTTGAACGTATTTTTAATTACGAGACATTGCTTTTAAAGTTTTTAAACTTTGTTTCTTGTCGTTTTAACATATAAACAATTCGCAGTGTATGAAGGAGGAGTAAGAAGGTATATATAGCATTTCCCAAACGCTTAATTTTATATGAATTAAAATTATCTATAAATGTTTGCCTTTGTGTTATTGTTATCGTACATTTGTGTGTATTTCTTATTCAGTTCCTGACTGGATTATTATTTTTATTATTATTATTATTATTATTATAATTTTGTTTGCGCCTAAAGGAATATTTAGATATGCGTGCTAGTAGAAAACAACGTATAAAAAAGTGAATAAATAAAAAAAAGCGGTCTTAAAGATATTGGCAAAGCTGCTTCAAATATAATTCATAAACTATTATCAATAATATATGAAAGTATTAAGTGGTGTGAAAGCATATCGCAAGACATATACAACCTATGCGATGAGCAACATTTCAAAGAAAAATTCCAGAAGCGACAGTAGTGGAGAAAACCCTTATAAAAAATCAGTAGTAGAGAGCATAATGCAATAAAAATTTATCGCTCCCATAAAGAATGCATCCATTTTTTGAGAGATCAAAATATATAGACACAAGTTTGCCAACACAAAAAAGTGCGGGAATAATTTACATTACATTTTTTTTATTCTGTTTCTTCTGATGTAGCGCATAACCTTATAAATCATGCACAAACCCTATGTCAAATGGAACGTACAAATATTCCGCCATAAAAATATACTACCAGAAAAACGGGCGCATAAACGAGACTCTAAAATAGAAATTGTGTGCGTGCAGTAACACTATTTCGGTGATGAGTGTTTCTTTCATAACGCTCAAAACATATACTTCCCGAGAGTTCATTTCATTCGCTTAAATAAACATATCTCAAGAAAACGTGCTTTAAAAATAAAAAATAAAATAAAAATGCAAATGTATACATTGCGAATTTCGTTCGGCTTTAGAAGCTATCTAAAAATTGGTTCATTTATTCATACCATATTATCTTTCTTGCAATACATTACAACATTTTTCATTCAAAAGTATCCAATTTTTGTGCATTTTCATACAAGCTGCCATCAAACGTAAAACGCTTCCAATGCGATAGTACATATGGTACATACATACTTCTCGTATGTATAATAGTACTTCTACTATACTACAATATATAGTACATTGTACATACTTAGTTACATTTACATCTAACTACGACGATACATATGTACGTCGTCTCTCCTCTCTCCGACTACCAAGATTGCGGTCTAATCTCTAATTCAATAGCAAACTTACAATGTATAATATATTATATGAAGATGTTAACATTGCCATCAATTTGATTAAGTAATGAATTATTTTAATAACTCTATTTAAATTATTTGTTCAAATCAAAATTGCATAAAAGCAAATAGAAAATGATTAATGCATGACAGGTACAGAATGCAACGTTAATTTGAAAATCTAGATCTAGATGAATGCACGTAATTATATCAGAGGCTGTATAGTATTAAAGTGATGTGATATCCCATTACCGAGCCCACATAATGGTTTGAAGCTACGCCACCATTAAATGCCGGCAAAGTACATGATAGTGTATCCATCAGGATTTGATGCAAAAGGCTGTAATTACAGTAGAATCTGCAGGGAGCAGAGGCAGCAGCAGCAGCAGCAGTAGTAGCAGTAGTAGTAGCAGCAGCAGTGCCAGAGCAATAGCACAAGCAAGTACGTACGATATAGCTCGCCTGCTTGCTTAAAGCTGCAACAGTATGACGATAGCGCGGCATGTCATCTCCTGTCATGTTACTCATTTCCCCCCTGCATATTATATGTATATACTATACTTACTACACACAGATATCGATTTTCAGACTACCTACTACCTGCCTATATATATGGATGTGTGTGATTCAAAAATGCGTACCATTTTTCGCCATCATCTATCAATCGTAATAAATATGTGCTATCGTAGCGGTTTAAAAAGTTATTCGTCGATCCCACATCACGCGCTGTCCATTGCGTATTTAGAAACGAAAAATATTTAAATTCCGATCTTTGCCAACTGCGCAATTCGTCACCGCTAAAGTCTAGCAAGGATGAAAAAACGTGACATGAACGCGCGAGAACCTGTCGACTGTTAAAGTTGTTCCCTACATTTATGTGTATGTATATGTATATATGTACGTGTATGAGTGTGTGTGTGTATGTGTATGTGTGTGTGTGTGTGTGTGTATACAGAATGCAAGAATGGAGCTTTAGCTGCTTCACTAATATGACCAGAGATTTTTACTCCTGGAAGAATTACGTGACCAAAATGTAAAATGAATGTTTGCTGTTTGGATTCGCTTATTGGACACCCCAATTGCATGCTCAATGCTTTTTTCAGCGACATGCAATATGTTGTTCTCGGCCAAACTCATCATCATCATCATCGTCACCATCATCATGTTCTCTTATAACTCATAACAAGAATCTCTTAAAAACCTTTATTTAACTGGAAAGGCGTCGAATCCATTTCTCAAAAGACACCTTTTATGTTTTTCAATGATCAATTTGAATAAAATCCGGACGCGGCGCCGACTCTTCTTGCATGATGAATGGATGCCTGACGTACGCCAAAAGTTTTTGCTCACTCAAGACGAATGCGAACTGTTTAAAGTTGCAGAACGCGTTATTCATCCTATTGTTGTGAACAACCCAATTCATGGGGCTCAGCTTACACTTGTCCTCGACACTCACAGTTAGATAGAAAAAAGCGCTGATTAATCTTAGCTGCTGAATTACAATAAGCTGACGACGGAGAAGCATACTCACAAAATGTGAACATACTGTCAAACGGCAAATTTCTGCATACATACATATGTTTGAACATTCAACTTGAACGAATGAACAAACGGCCAAGCCAACAAACAAGCTAACTGAGTGAAAAAAATCAAAACAATTGCAAATGAACTAATTCAATTCATGCCGCCATCCGATGCTATCACATCATATTTCAACCTTATTATTTAAAACACTTTGATGTTGTTATATGTATTTGAAATTTAATCTGATGTAAGTAAATTTGTCATCGTTCTTTTTAACACTGCACCACAAATGCGATCCCAATAGCTTTTCACAGTTTAAATTAAGATATCCGTGGCAGATTGCTGATATGCTTTGATGGTTAAAGTTTCCGTACGCTATATAGCCATACAAAAGGCCCTTTAAACAGATTTATGTATGTATAAATTAGAAAATGAAGAAATAGACGTACAGCGAGAGAAAAAAAAACAAACATCACTAAAAGAAAATTCAATTTATGAAACATATATGTTGTATAAAACAATAAAAATCATCCACGCTCAACAGTAATCCATACAACGAGAGAAAAAAAAGTGAAAAGAAATCGCATCTGTTTTTGTGCATAACGGTAAAAAATAAGCGCCTATTAGGTGGAATGCGTCCTCCTCGTTTTCATATATTTTTCGTATTTTGTAAAGCTCACTCACACAGGCTTGCAATTCAAATGTAAAATGCGAAAATGCCTGAGAGAAAAATCTCGCATCACATTTCAAACGTCGCTTTATGTCGAGAATTGTAAATATGAGTGCGATATATTTTGATGCTCAAAATACCATCAGAGATGAGATGAGATGAGAGAGTGAGAGATGTGTATATAAAGACTGGTAGAGCACTATATAGCTGGCGCACTCTTGATGTTGGAAAAGGGAATTGAAAGATTAGTTTTATTTTTGTCCCATTTCATTTCATTGCGCATCTCAAAAAAAAGTTAAAAATGAAATGATTTTTTGGTCAATTCATAAAATGGAAACTTGCTCATTTCATAATAAGATAGACCACTTGAAAATTAATTATCGCTTCATATGCGCTGCTCTAATTAATTAATTTCCTACACAAACTTACAACACACACACACACACACACACACACCCAACCACTACTAAGTATACAATCGCATTTTTATAGCAACGACGATACACTATTTATTCAATTATGCGCATATCTTTTCCTAGGGGTTAATTAAAAATCTTATAATCGGTTTTGCATTAAAACTTGTGCTGCTGCTACTACTCCTCTTTTCAAATCATCAATATGTAACAGCCAGCAAGAGAGAACATTATTCGTTGCTAAATCCAGCAAAAGTAGTAAATGTTCTTAACGACTAAATGTATACTTAATAATTTTTAATAGAATTGATAGATGCAGTAAGTAAGCCACCCATTCTCTCCACCATTATCCCTGTGACCAATTTAAAGCTGCTGTATGGTGTTTAGAATTTGTTCAAAGTCATAGGTTATGTAAATGCAAAATATTAATCACGACAAAATTCAGCGAACCAACGATAATAAGCAGAGACATTCCCTTCTTCATCATCAACATCATTATTCCCTCTCATTTATTGTGAAACGTAAGCAAAACGATGTGCGGTAGGAAAACGGAATTGGACCGATTTATGAAACGTAATGTTGTTGTGGCAACAGCGTATTTACCACACGTTTACAGAAAGGCGTTGAGGCGGCTCCGTTGGCAGGCCTGAAATATTCATCTTCCGGTGCTACTCAATTTTGTAAGAAAACATCGCATGCAGCAGTTTCCAACTTTAACAATTTCCACATAACTTTCTTGTATACATTATCTGGCTGCTTCCCTTTTTCTTCACTTCTACTATATACAAGCACTCTTTAGATACTCTCTCTATCTTGTTTTTTATTGAAAAATTACCCCTTTTTGTTGAGTTAAAGTTTCCCCATATTTCTGTGCATAAATAAATATTTTCGACTCTTTTATTACCTATATTATTACTGCACATTCAGATTTTCCCATTATTGCAAAAAGTAAATCATCAATTTAACTTTGCTGCTGCATTTTTTTCTAATTAATGTAAAGAGTTTCGCTATTTGCATGTTTATAGAGTAAAGAATCAAGTTTTACAAACCGTTCAGCAACATCCCGAATCATTAATCTAAAATGTAAATAGGAAATGAAGAAAGAGGCGTTAGTCGACGTCTTTCGTGGCATCTTAAATAAATCCAAATTAAAATGTCATTGTTGTGAGAGGACTTAATTGGAATTGTGTGTATGTGAGTGTGGAAACACAGCAATGAACAGCAATGTCAATATCCGAGACCAAAGTACATCTAATTGATAGCACAAACATTCGTATTTCAATTTAGCTAAATCCAAAATATGATTGAATCAAATCAAATATTTTCCATAGACATATAAAATGACAAAGAGAGAATCATTTATTTCTTTGTCGCACAATTTCAATCATACATGTACTACTATATGTATAGATATTTGTTGCATATGCGGCGCAGCGCGGCGCAATCAACTTTTAATAATCACGAATCGAAAAGTAAATTGTATGTGTAAAATGGGGGAGGAGAGATAGACAAAACATGCGTTGTTTTATGCAAAATGAAGAAAACTGCCCGCTGCAATACTATTTAAATAATGCAGGCAGCAGAGTGGCGCTAGTTCCCTAATCGGATTAACGACTCGGGTAAAAAACATGGCTCTAACGGCGACTACATATTTCATGACACATATCTGAGCTTTGCATATGCATGGAAAATTCATGCGTGCTATAAAAATTGCGTGCCGATTGCTATTACCACGATTAATCCATTGTTTTTAACACGATCCTCAAAAAATACGTACCGTCTACACGTCTTCCAATCTTTACTTACGTATTATATTATATTGTACGTACATACTACTAAATGTGGTCGCAATTTTATTACAACAACTTCAACTAACTCCAGAGAATTTCTGAAGAGCTCAATAATTGTTATTTTTAAAGCTATTTTTAGTTAATCGCAATTAATGATGATGATATTTGTAGCAATTTGTGCGGGCGAAAAAGAGTGTGTCTGCGAGAAACATAAATCATTTCGTCCAAATAAATTTAATTTTTTTACTCAACGACATTATTTGCATCCAGCAGCAATTTTTCTTTCGTTCGCCCTCACTTCGGAGAGTTATTAAATTATGCATGCGCATCCAATCGAACGAAACGAGCGATTAGATAGGGCTTGTACATTCTTGAGTAATGCTTCATGCTCTTTTACTAATGTCAAGATTCTAGTAATCTATTTAATTTAAATCGTGCACCAAACTAGATTTATTTTAATTGGAATATGCAAAATTTTGACAAACGATTTGCGCAACCTTGATGATAATAGAAAGCGTATGGCAAAAATCTATTATATTATTAAAATATATGACGGCAATAAATTATGGAATCAGGTAATCCAATGCTCATCAGACTGTTGCTCGAAAACTGTAGACCATTAGAGCAGTATTGATGGGTCCGCGACCGCCCAATTGAATTACTCCCCATTAACTCGCATAATTTAGGTGTCTAATTCAATTGGCTCGTTAAAGGAACGCTATCTATCCAATAGAGCGACATTATATGGAACACCAAAGCGAATTGTTACGATATCCTAGATAACAACTACGACAATTTTCGATCCGTTTATTGTTCGATTACTTATCGAAAATAATCTGTCTATTAGCGCGACAAAATATCATATTGCATGTATTGCATATAAACTATCGTAGATAAACTAGAAAATATCAGAGTAGCATCATCAAGCGAATTTAAATATATAAGTCAATTTATGTCTGTGGCAAAACATTAATGTGTAAAATTAACAATGCTGCTGCTGATTCTGATAACAGCCAATACAGTAACTAAGGGAATTGGTTTCCGTATTATCTTGCCAGCATGTGAATGTAAATATGAATTATTTAATACATAATCTGTGGGTGTAGACGATGCAAGACAAACTGATTTCCTATTTTGAAAATGTGCGTACGAGTGTGTATATGTATATGTGTGTGTGTATCTTGTATATGCGTAGTGTGAGCGCGGAGGAAAATCGTTTCACATCCCAAGCCTTAACATCATTTTAAAGCAATTGTTTACGCTGCAGGGGGGGCGACGCCTAACGAGCAATTTCACCCCTATTTTTGGCTCCATTCGCACTCGCACATATTTATTTCCGGTTTTGAACGGATGCGTGTGCTACAAAAACTAACTGTAATGTGATAAAATACACGCACATTGCACATGTACAATTGAAAATAAAATTAAATTAAGTGAATGTAATGATCATTATATTGCAAATTGATTTAATTCACATTTATTTTATAAATACATAGTTTGTTCGAAATATACAAATATTGTTAATTAATCACAAGTTAAATATTACGCGAAAAATTATAACCCAACCACAGCAAACCAAACCAAACCAAACTAAACTATGTATTGTTTATTGATGCATTATGATTGAAGTTACGGCTGGCTATTCGTATAGAAATTAATCACAAATTATTCATTTTTAATAATTATTATTTTATAATATGTATGCGCGCAATAGTGGTTGATAGATCGAAACGCCTGTCCATAATTTATATTATAGAGGTTTTGGTTTATTGTGACCAACATTGAATTCGTAAAGAAACAAAACCACCACACACATTTTTAATTAATTTATATGAAATTATTTAGACAAATTCAATTTAGAAATTGCTTCGCATCTTACTAATAACAAAGTAAAGTAGTTTATTATTGTAGTTAGAAATGCTTTTGATGCGCTTATGTTGGTGCACGGACCAACCGAGTAATTATTTAGAGTGTTGTTGGTTCGTAGCGAGAATATTCACAACGGTTATACACATACACACATACACATATATCTATATATACAATTAGATACTAAAATGTATGTTGAAACGATTTCTCGTAAAATTAATTGTTTATAATTCCCATACATTACTTTACAAATTATCAGCTTGTGTATGGTGAAACTTGTATGGATGCTCTCTCCTTTCTGTTCTCAAACAACCTTTTGACGTAAAGTTACGCAACTTTTGCAAGTGATTAGATTAGGTAAACAATTTACACTATATTATACTTCAATCAAAGTTGCGGCTTTTACATTCTATCTCATTCCCTTACCGTTATTATATATAATAATTTTCATCGCAACAAAGTTTTGATATTGTTGTCAATTGGAAACGTTTATTGGTGCCTTCAATAAAGTTTTCTTGTTTGTTAAATGTTTTAGACAAGTTAATCAAAAGCACATGCACAACGTACGGCAACATTCTTACAAGTTTCTATTGATTTACGGTTTTCAGTTTATACAATATATATATATATATATATATATACATATAAGGTGTATAAATTTATATACGCTTTTTCTCGGCTTTAAAATTTTGTTTTATGTGTATGACGACAAAAGTGAGTGTGTTATGAAAAAAGTACGTCAAGCAGTATTACGAAAGAAAAGAATTTTTTTTTCTTATTTTTCTTTTTTCTCTCTATCTCTTATATGCTGCTTTCTTAGTTACAACATTAGTAAACAATGTTAAGCTTTATAACTTTGACGCTTAATATATATTACACTTTTACAAGTACATACAAGTAATAAAGAGAAAATATACTGTCCTATGATTACTATGATACCCTGCTGATAGTTAAAACAATAATTATTCTTTCATATACTCCTAAATTATTATTTATAATTGTTTAATAATTAAGAATGCAAGATGAATAGCGCACTCTGCTTTGTTTAGATTGATATTTGTTTTTTCCCTTTCAATAGTATATGGTTTTAAAATGTCATTGGCTGTGTGCCAACAGCTGTTACTCATTATCTCGTACATACGACAATGTTATTGTCTCATTTATCTTTTAACAAATAAAATGCAATTTTGTGCAATTGCACCGATATATTTTTTTTGTTCATCCGCATTTTGTCCATTTTATTTGTTGCTGCATTAGGAACATGTATTTTTCGCTTTAATGAGAATTGTCATAAAAACTGATTAACTTAATTTAAGTGAAATTGAGTGAATTCAAAGCGCACATAAATATTCCGTATTTCCTTTTTTACGTCTTCGCTGAATTTAGATTAAAAGAAGCGAAAAAAAACACACGAAAGGTAATAAATTTTTGACATTACTTTGTATTAATTTGCTGGGTGTATTATAATTATAACACATTTCCGGCAATTTTGTCGATATTAGCAAAAATAATGTTTTTTTATAAAGAGTTTCATTAGAGCGTGTGCGCGTGTATGAAACATTCATAAATACAGTTGGCACATAATTAGAAGATATGTGGTAAAATGCGGACTGCCACCAATTATACAAGTCTGACTGAGATCATATATGCCTATACATGCCCAACATTTCAAGCCATCGCCAACGGCTAACTT
Organism: Adinopsis sp. GC000173; assembly: GCA_030264715.1. Taxonomy (NCBI): domain Eukaryota; kingdom Metazoa; phylum Arthropoda; class Insecta; order Coleoptera; family Staphylinidae; genus Adinopsis; species Adinopsis sp. GC000173. Next base: position 245,148 of record JARJDW010007291.1, on the reverse strand, counting down.
TAATTTACATGCAACTGGGGACCAGAATGTGAAACAGCACGTGCCAAACAGCCAGTGCCATTTTGTTAATAAACACCATTGTTACAAATTTTATTTTATTTTTCAGTGTCGTTGTCGAAACATAATTGCCTTAACCCTAACAATTTAAAAATAATGCATTTGTTCATTATGACTTTTATAAAGTGTTGGAAATTCTAATGAAAGCATATACACAACCATAAATTACCTTCACATACAAACCAAATAACCTAAAACACATGCGCTAATATCTAAATTCCCTACGAAGGTAAATATACAAACATTATTTGTCTACATTGTCTCTACATTCACAAACATTGGAAATGCACACGCTTCAAAATGAATATCTAGAAGATAATGTATGTAAGCTTACGTTGTACATAGTACATAGTACGAGTACAACAGCTACTTAATGTATTTTCACTACATGAGTTTATAGTCTTATTAATTTATGGTAAAAGTCAATTCTCCTATACTAAATTCATTTTTATGGTCGCATCTAACCAGCTTCATATTAAATTAGTTTTATAATCGTACAAGCCATGAGTATGCCATGAGTATGCATATTTGCAGTTTAAGCGAAAACGAAAACAAGAAAATATGTCCACATTGAACATTTGCAGCAAGTGTTTGCGTGACGTCAGAGGCGCCATTAATTACTACAGTGGCGTACGTCAATTTCCGCGTTCACGCCCGCTAACTTGATTTATTGCACTGCACCCGCTACCACATCAGATGATCTCTCACATAGAACTTGACGCAAAACACTTTTTTATTCCGTATCCATATAATATTTCTCTCTACACGGCTAGCAACTAAAAGATTGATTCGACAAAAAAAATTATAACGATGTAAAATAAACTTTTCAAAATCACTAATTGCCTAACAACTATTTAATGTAACTGATAACAAGCTAACAACAACATCAATACTACTACTTTCAACATCTAATCTCTCGACGTAAAATTGTTGATATTATACTTGTTGTTGGTATATGAATAAAACACAATCGTATTTGAATGATCTCGAAATGAATTTTTCATTACTTACTTCTTGTTATTTTATGTAGTGTACTCTATGATATAAACATGTATTATACTTCTTACCTGGAAAAATAAAAATAAAAATAATATTAGTAATAAAAAAAATTGTAACATAAATATAAGTAATGTAAAGTTATTATTAGATTCATTGATAATTTATAAATATGCCTCATTCACATTGTTATTGCAGCTTTCAGAGCTTTTACAATTAAAATGATAATAAAAGATATCATAGCGAGTTGCTTTTTATTTTTCTTTAAAAAGCCGTAAAAGAAATTTATTGTATTTAATATACAAAGAAACAGCGCGTTTATGCGACTAATTAATTTCCAATATGTGAAATACAGCAAATGCCAGTTTTCTTTCCGCAATGTAAGTGGATAATAATTCCCATCATGCATGAAATTTAAAAATTGATTTTAAATAATATTAAAATACATCTACGTGATTATATTAAAGAAATAGAACGCGTACTGCTGTATAAAGTATATGTGTAAACACATATATAACATATGATGGATAACCCATGTCAAAAAAGGAATGACTTTCCCTTCATAGGAAAAGCAAAGGCAAGAGATTCCCTTGAGACGTTGAACGTCTTTTTGAGACGGTGCTCATTTCCTTTGATCTGTATGTCAATCAGCGCACTGAACGCGCAATAAACCAAGATTAATGACTGTCAGAATTAGCAATGGAATAATAAGAAACGAATTACCGTTTGAACGGTTCTAAGTTATAAATTAATCTATCACTGAGGTATTTAAACTTCTCAAAAAGTTTTTATCCAACACATGTTTTTAAAATGCTTTTTTAATTTACGCGGCGCTTAATGCGAACCGTTTTTATAATAGATATTGATTTTTGCAGACAGCAAATATAATGCAATGTAATGTAATGTAATGTAATGTAGGGATACGCATACGTATATATGTAACATATTATAGATATAACGAAAACGAAACGAAACGAAAAAAAAACGTATTGATTCGTATTTTGACATTTTTTCAATTCCTAAGACGTATCATAAGTGGATTTTAAATGTAATATAGTTGTTTACTTCCTGCTTATATATGTTAGGAACGTTTATATCAATATTCTGATGGAATGGGGGATATTTGAGAAGGTGGAGAAAGGACCTAAAATCTGATGAATATTCATGTTTATTATCTCCAACCAAAAGGGATACGAATTCCTGCATTCACTATCTTTGTTTAATATATTACATTATAGACTGACATGTTGTTAGGGATATTAGAAAGTCACTAAATTACTTTCGTCTTAAAGATGATAGGGTTACAGTCTAATACGATTATGTAAAGCATATGGTAATTCTAACAACCACTTGTCAACAAATCTTTGAATTCAAAGTTTTCATCATTTACAAGTTGTTGAAAAATAAACGCTTAACGATTAACGCAATAATGTAAAATGCCAGCGCCAGCGCATTGTTTTATTATAATAATTAGAATGCAGAGTGACGTTACGTTTTTTTCTTGCCATCAATGCCGTGACATTTTTTTGTTTTCGACACTTTGTCGGTATTAACTTCAAGTGTTTATAACGCATAGTAGAACAGAGATGGATGGGAATGTTTTAAGCATCGGTTCAACGAGGACAGACGGATATGGCGGAGCAGTCGCTAATTGAATTTACGATGACAGTTTGTGCCCCAGGAGGCCGTATATTTGGCGACGACATCACTTCCGAGATGCCAATATCGTAGTCTCCCTAAGGAACGATCTGCGTTTACTCGTTTTGCGTCTCCTGGGCATAACAGTTCTCAGATCAGAGTCATGCTTACTCGATCATTTCATATGTGCGTGTGTGTAAGGCTACGTTAAGGAGTATACGGTTTAGAAAGGATCAAATCTTCCTTATTTTCTCCTCACTTTATTGATATAACCGGATACACATTTATTTAAAGCATAAATTTTAGATTTATTTTAGATAGAATTATATTATTTTTTCATGCCATTCCAATTCGTATATATCAAAATCCTCATTTCATATTTTATACATTTATTTATTATATGTACGTATACGTAGTACTTGTACGTGTATTCCTTGTATTCCTTCTTCTATTCGTATTCATTCTCAATCTAAACGATGAACTTTGCAGAACGTAACTGATATACAACGGTAATTATGTAAGTAGACGATTAATTACAACTATAAAACTTTATTTTTACAGCAAAAGCATAAGCCAAAGCAAAAGATGAAAAAATGAGAACGCTGATGTAAAAGGTTTTCATATCTCCATGACAAATAGTTGGTTAAATGGGTTTTATCCACTACACTGCGGGAATGTTTTAATTAAAACTTATCTTATATAGATATATGTTTTGGCATTTATTTGTGCACATGCGGAATGTGTACAAGTAATATTATGCAAGTTCATTGCGCTTAAAACATGCATTCGTTATCTTTTCTTATAAAATAATAATAAATGAGGGACATTGTTGAAAGGCAAGGAATATAACAAGTGCATATAGGATACGAGGATACGATACGTTAACCAGTCTCCACCACATTAGTTTTCGCGTTTTTTTCCTTTTTTTCTCTCTCTGTTTTGTTTACACGAAATGAAAAAAAAACTCGTCGACAAATTTGCATAAATATCTCTTCAAGTATTACTCATAAAATACTGGTAGATTATTTCAATGTGCATGTGCGTGTTAGTAATTGAAAACTCTAGTACCATCCGCGTCCTTTTTGCATTATATATGTGAAGTGTTCGGATGGAACGATCTACTTGTTGACAAGGAGAAACAAGAGTTTTCGATTATTTTTCTCTTGTGGCAAATTCGAGTTTCACTTCATTCGTTTTATGGTTTATTTTAACTTTTTAAACAGAGCCTTCTAATAAATTTTTTATTAATGCTATTGAAGCATTGCTCGCATTGGCATTCGTGCCATTCGTGAGTTTTTCCCAACACAAAATTTTAACTTATACTCAAACATAAGAAACTTTTTTCATTATCGTTACTATTATATGAATTATTTATATTTTTAATTTTAGATATAAAACCTATTTGCTATATTGCAGAATATTAAATATTCCAACTTAATATTGCCGTACCGTAATGTGTTAACTAATAGACGTATTTATTTCAAGTAAATGCATGATATCCTCCTACAACTTGAAATTAGGTAGTCATACTTATGTCATATAGTTTCCAAGAGAAACTTAATAGATGTTAGTTGATTGTTAAACAACATTAACCAGACTATCTTAGCAGCAAATTTAGATATATGTACCTGAGGCAGACTTTGAGTTATCTTCCTTTAATAACCAGACACAAACTAAAACTGCATGTATTTCACTCGAACACCCGAAGCGTTTTCACGACGTATATATCTATATGTTGAATAAAAATCAAAATTACTTTACATTTAGAATATGAATTCCAACCTTTTCAACAACAAAAACAACAATAACAACAATCATGCTGATTTGATTAAAAATAAATTACAATACGAGTACAATTTATTTTTGCCAGATGGTTTTATCGCAATTGCCAAACTTTAACGCAAATCAATTAATTCTACAACTTTAAAAAAATAGTCGCCAATGTATTGCAACCAATTTTCCAATGTGTTATTTTCTCAATTTGGGTTAAAGTGAAAGCGTGACAATGCAAAAGTCCTAGTTGGAAGGTACACTATCCTTAATTTCTCTGGAGAGTAATAAGTAACAATATTATCACGATAATACGTGAGAGTTAGTGATATGTTAAAGAAACATGAAATAAAATAAGTTTATTATTGGCAAAAAAAAAATTAAATTTCAATTTAAAAAAAAACGTTTACATTTTTTTTTATTTCAGTAGCGTTTAAACTGTACCAACACCAAACAATGTACAAAACATTTAATAAATCTACATTTGTATTGTAATATTGTGTACCAGTCAAAATTTACATTTCATAAAAAATAATCAAACTACACCAACTTTTTGTTTTCAATTAAAAATTGAATATTGCATAAAACTATTTGTTTACAATTAAATTTACGTAAAGCATACATACAAACATTTGTTAAATTGCACCTTGATATTCATGTTTGGTTATAAATTTATAGCTAAAACAGATAACATTGATTGTTATATTACATCATGTATATGTGTATGTATATGTTAAATATTAAAGATGTTTTTATTTGTTGTATTATTTCATACGATTATTACTATTTATTAAGAAAAGTTTTTTTATGGAGAATAAACAAATGTATCATATTGGCTACATAATAACGCAATCTAACGCATCGTAGCGTTTTCCTTTATTAATTTTATAACTCATTTATAATAAATAAGATATAATTTATTATCTAATACATAAAACCTAAAAACATTTTTTGTTTTATTTGCTCCTTTTACTTGTTTTTTTTTGTGTGTAACTTGGTCACTGGGGATGGAAAACCCGTGAGGTTATATATCAAGCCTACAATACTCTAGTCCAAGATAACAAATCCTATATTTACTTGCGGATTTTTTCGTCAACAAAATGGATTCTATTGTATCAAAATAGAATATATATTTATATCTATTGTAGAAAACTTTCTTTTCGGTGTTTTGTGTACTTGTAAAAAACTTTAGGTGTTGACATTGGAGTAGATGATATTGTTTCGAAATGTTTTATTGTTTTAAATTCAATCAAAATGATTCGACGTATTATATTGCGCTAAATATCAATCTACTAATTAAATTAACAACTGCATTTATTATGAAATTATTTTCCACCTAACCGAATTCAGAAGTGTTAAGAAAATTTGTTTTGTTGTAAGCAAATTTAATTATTCAGTAAAACATTTAAAATATTCATACCTGTACTGCGTAATGATAAAAACATAAAGCAAATATTGTATAGTACACGTACATCCAACAGCAATAACATAATAATATATATAATGATAATTAAATTTATTATGCATGCATGTGCTGGTTAAATTAATTAACATGCAATTGAATCGTAAAAAACAAAATGAAATAAACGCACCGTTTTGATTTATTTGATAACAATTTTCGTTGTCATAAAAAACAGAAATTAATTAATAATAACAGGCGGCAGTCGCATTTCAAAATTCATTATTGTTTAAGGCATTAACTTTTTTTTGCCTCCTCTTCCTCCTCCGCCTTCTTCTTCTTTCTTACTTTGAAGAATGGCTGGAGTAAATTGTGTAGTGCAAAAGTAAGTTGCTAAAGCAATTGTGTGTTGACGTTGGGAATATAAGCTCGTAGAAAACCCTTAGAGACCGGCAAACCGGACTGTGTTATCGCTGAAGTTGGCACGTTAATTAAGGAAAACCATCCGGAGTGGTCCACAACTTCATCTCCCCAATCGTTTGATCCTTAATCATTGGAATCATAAAGCACACGATTCTAATTAAGGTCGACCCAACATAAATTTCCCCATTTTACTTTCAAAAAATACGACTTTGTGACACAACAAAAGTTTTGTGTTATTTGATAAGAAAAGGATTAGTGGCTCAGAGCATAAATATAAGCGAGAAACTTTTATCCTCACTATATCATCAGACAATATACTCGTATACCCTCCACACACACAAACAGCGTGGTCAAAAAATTTCATTTTCCAAGCTCTATACGCGATATTTTTTCAGCGAGTTTTTTCTTGCAAACTTTCTCGCCCTATTAGTTTTAATTGTGCCACATTGAATTTAAAATCTTGGCCAATCTGGACTCGTTTTCGTTTATCGCGTGTGATTGAAAAGAAAGAGGGAAAAATATATACTTAGATATAAAAATAAATACGTACAAATAGAACTTTTTTCTTTTTAATTGCAGTTAGATTGTTGAATATGTCAAAAGTCCACTTGTACAGAAACGACTTTCTTCTTCTATAGCTTTCCACTACTGTCGGATTACAATTACTTCGTTATGGTGGCTTTGCACTCTTGACTTGGTTCTTTCCCCTTCACAAACGATGAATGACTTTCAAACTCATCCAAACGTCGTCCAGCCATATTTTTCAACATTTTTCCTCTCAAATTTAATTTTAGTTTTTTTGCGTATATCCAATCAGTAAAAAAATATATAAGAAAAGCAATAATGCTTATTAAACCTTTTTTTATTAAGGTTCAGTTATTTGCTTTTTTTGGATTTTCATAAAATAAACTATTTCCCTCAAAAGAGCAATCTAAATTAATCCATCACAGACAACCTCATTGAATTCAAGACGGATATATTCATTTGAATATAAATTCATTTAAATGTTAAAATATGGTGATAGAAATTAGAAATGTGTTACTTGTCTCAAACTCAAACTCTACTCTACTACTACTCTACTGTCTCAAAATGCAATCTATCATCAATTTTTACTACTACAATAACTATATTATAGATACACTGTGTATGTAAAAATTTAAATAAATTCATTTACAACAGGATATTTGTACTAATTTGCAAAGGTGGCAGAAAACATTCAATAATAATTACGTACGTTACACGTAATGTGAACATATTATGTAATGTATGAGTACAATATACAAAATTTAAACGCGTTATTTTATAATAAATTGTTTTGTAAGTTGCGAAACATTAATGGATTGGAATTAGAACATAGTGAGCCCGTCGCCTACGCCAACAAAACCATGCTCCCAACATCAGTGCTGCGCGTTTCTGCTACTACCACTACTACTATTAGAACACTTAATGGAAAGATACAAGTTTTGACAACTATTATCTCGTACTTAATGCAGAGCAAAACTATTCATGACAACTATCTGCATTCTCTGGAGACCCACACTACACTATTTGCTAATCTGAATATGTATTCATTCTTCACTCAACTACAATCGCTAAATGGTTATAAACGTACTAAATCGCGCGAGTACATACACACACACTCGTACACACACATTATGTTATATTGCGCATTTTCTAAATTATAACCTCAAACTTCAAAATCTTCGCATATTGATTTTGTCTGCGGTTACACGAAATGACAATTTTCTTCTATATCTATGTAGATATATAGTTAGTATTTTGTGCGTTGCTGGAAACCTTTGCAAGTAGCGTACGGTTTATGTAGAAAGAGGGTGGCTAGTAATTCGACAACGGCAGGAAGTATGGAGCCGTAGGCATCACTGAATTTTGCGCCCTCTCGTTATTTATTGAATGCGTGAATTAAGATCTTACATATAATAGAGCAGACAACTCATTTTTTTTAGACTAAAATCATATTGTATACTCCCCCTTGCCGGCTTTAGAAAAAGATCTTATTTCTTCTATTTAATTTAGCAAAATATTAACAAAAACGAATGAGTGACAAGCCGTTAAATAATAGTTTTAACTAAACCAATGACAAACCTTATAAAATCGACAAAGTTGTTAAATAATTTACTTTGAGCAACTTTAATTATAAATAAAGTTTGCGTTCCTAATGCTAGGCTATCTATAGATCAAAAATTGACAGAAACAATATCGGGCAATGTGATGAAAAGTCTCTAGCGGCACCGTTTCCGATCCAATTGTAAAACTTAACATTATACGACATAATAGGCCGATGCATAAATCCAAGGAAAGCAAATATGTGACGCATCCCGTAAATTTATGAAACCATTTACCGCATTTTTCAGATGTTTTCAAGTGAATTTTAAACAACTTTCAGTGTTTTGGATTTTGCTTTAATCCATTCTTGACTAATATAATGTAAGAAGTGAATTTGAAATATTCAAACATGATTAAAAGCATGTGAGAGCAGCGCAACGTGCAATATTATCGACTAATTAAAATTTTCCACGATTTAATTATGTAAGTTTGATATAAAATTTATAAGAAATGCCACATTATATTGATTAATCGGCTGCGATTCAATGATTATAACAACTTTTAATTTTCTTATTTTGAAGTAAAATTAAAAATATAGTACTTAGAAGTAACATGAATATAATATAAATAATTTGAATTCTTAACCAACTAAATATTTCTACTTTTGTGTAAACACCACCCTTACGTAAGAAATAATTTTAATAAGTACGGAAACATTTATATACTATAATATTTTGTTAGTAAAGCGCAACTTGTTTAAGAAGCGCAAGATCATTAAAATCCCAAGACGTCGCGCAACGTCCTAGCATAAAAATTACAATATTAAACATTCTAATGATTTCCTCAGAAATGTTAATAAGAACGGAAAATGTTTGCTTAACATACAAACAACCTTATTTGAAAGATCGCGTTCACCCCTCTGCATACTCACAATCCATTTTGCATAACGTGCGCGGGGTTTAAAATTAAAATTAGAGAAAATTTTATTGTTAATAGTTACTAATAATAATAATTAAAAAATATCAAATTTCAAGGAAAAACGTTGACGACAAAATTTCGAATGAAAACCGACGCGATAAAACTTAATTAAAAACTAAACGGTGTAAATTATTTTTCATTTACGTATTCGAGACGAAATAATAAAAATGTACTTTGAAAAGGGTGCAAACACAAAAAAGCAGCAAAATTTCTTTGCGTTCGCTTAGCGTACGTTTTTTTTTCCTTCTCTATCTCTCATATATAAATCGACGGCCATTTATCTTGCACGTAAATATAATTAATAAATATTAATTCAAAAATGTAGGAAGATTAAGTGGCTACGTCAGGGGCTCAACATTTTGATTTATCTTTGTCTATAACTGCGCGGAAGGTTTTTTTGGTAGCAAAATGCAAGCGCGCGCTCGCCCGCTCTCGTATTTGTAATACTATGAAAAACAGATAAATTCTAATTTAATTATAAATTAATTTCTATTTTATGTGTGGCAAATACATTAATAATACTACTGAACATTTTTTATTATTTGAAACAATAAAAATTAAGTGTTATATGAGAGCGCATAAAAAATATAGTTCAATATGATAATATTCATCATTATACTATCATTTGATGATGCAATAATTTAGCTACTGGTCTATGCTAATGCGCTTGTTTATGTTGCATGATAGATCGTCCTGACAGATGATGATTAATTTGACACCTAATGCGATGGGACGCAACAAAAGTCTCAAACTACTTTTTACTGAACGCCAATACTTTTTCTATGCACGTATATATCATTTTTATGTTGCGTTCTTATAATTGTTAATTAAATCCAAATACATAGTTATAAATTTTAATAAATATGTAATAAATATATAAAAAATAGCAGTGTTTTTTTCTTCTATTTCTGCTTCTTCTTGTTGTATCGATTACGAATTATGTGTATGGCTTAAGGACAAATAAATAAATGTTTTGAAAAAAAAGCGTAAACAAAATATAAAAAGAAAAATATTTTCTGCTATTATTAACAGATAAAAATATTCTTTATATTCATGTGATTTATGCTAAAGTATTATATAGGTGTATTTTTACTATTATGTATATCTTAAATTTCGTTCAAAGCAACAACCATAAAATATACAAAAGCAGAAGAAAAGATGCGTCTAATAAACAACACTTATATTCACCAAACATTGATGTTTGCTCTATATAAAAAACAGTCTTTCGGTCTGTTTGTATATAGGAAGGAAAACGTTTTTAGATGCAATAAGTTTTCTTAATCAAGAAGTTATTCAACTTTTTTTTTGTTGCTGTTATTTGATTATATTATACATGATATGTATAGAATAATAAGTAACATGTTGATGATGTAGTTATAAAAATGCGGAATAGAAAAAGTGCCATAATCAATGACGCTGAGACTAGTTTGTGATTCAACAACGTTCTTAAAAACGTCGCGGGAGATGTCATTTCCATAAATATTGGCTACAGATTGGATTTATGGATTTTAACCTACTTATACATTCCAAGTAGGGGGAAAGAAACTCAGCGAACAATTTGTATGCAAGCAAACTTGATTATAGTTAATAAGTTTCAAAAGCAACAATCTACTTATGAAATAATGAGTGTTTTCAATGGAAATGATTGACTATAATTAAAAATTAACAACTATAAAATATTATTAGAAAAGTATATCGAGCAGTCATTTCATATTTCAAGATGTAAATATGAAATCATTTACATTTAATATTCAATTTAAGTGAATCTTATGCGCAAACGACTTATTGTATAATTCGTGTCTGCATATATATACGTACATTTATTTCAAACAAGTGACAGTTTTTATTAATAGATTGTAGTCACGCCACAATTACAATTTATTCCAGTTATTGATAAATTATATATTAATAGCTATACACATGTGATTGAATAATGAATGTACTCAAAGTAGCTATTTTATAAATATAAGAGTATACTATGTAGTAGAGTATATACAGTACCACATGTTATTAAATTAAACTAGTTTAAAATCGCATTTTTAACAAGTTGTAAACAACAACACCCAGTACCCAGTGTATGTACCTACTAGACTAAAACATATGTAGTTTTCCAACACTTGTTTTTATTATAAATTATAGGTTTCTTCAGACACAAATATAGAAACATGAACATGATAATTACAGCACCATAAACAACAATATTTGTATGTTAGATTTTGTTTGATTGAAAATAAAATCACAATAATCACATTGCGCCTTACCAAATATGTACAATCATAAGTAATTTACGATGTTGTCAAAGGTTAATAATAACGAAACTCTTGCAAATAGTTGAGATTCTACAACTGCAATTAAATAATAAATTACTTTCTCTTTAAAGTTTTTTTACATAATTCTTGCATTTTAGTGAAGTGGTGGGCACAACTGGCAACGCAATTAAAGGCATTAGTGTGAAGAATTAAGAAGTGGAAGTAGTGCGCGGCGTCGCGGCAATAATAAACCCATCGGAGCCATGTAATCTGTGGCATTACGAGCGAGCTTTACGATCCGCTACCGAGCTTTTCAAGCCAGGGCCAATTTGCAATTACAGTTTTTGCTCAGAGCAATTCAAAGAAGGAGATAGAGAGTTCATATTTTATGAGCTGCATCTCTGCGTTTTATGGACCGCATGGTCGATGGCAGCGGCAGCAGTAGCAGCAGCAGCATTTGTGTGTGTGTTTATATGTGTGTGTGTCTGTGTCAGTATGTGTGTGTGTATAGTATATAGAACACGAAGCACTTATTACCTATTGTTCGAGTAATTAACTTTAAAAAGCTCATCATTAGTTCATAGTCCATTACTATCTATACATCCACGTTATTTATTATTTTGCGTTGGATATTTACATTTACAAAAAAAGCGCTAAAATATACTGCTGCAACGCCAATTTTCAAAGAAATAATTTTATGTTAAAACAACAATCATTTAGCAAATAATAAAACTTCTTTCTCGGAAGCCCTGTATACGTTTAAGTTAACGCAACTCTGCATACTTGTTATTTAATCTATGCATATTGAATGAGTGCAAAAAAGGAAATGAATGTAAATGTCGCAAGAAAATCTAATAAAATCACGAGAACGCGGTTTAACCTATAAGGTCAGAATGCGTGAACTCTAAAACACGATCGAGAACACGATGCATGAACTTATTTTACATTCGGTATTGAAGAAACAAAGATCACTTCCCACTGATTTACACATTCTAAGCGGTAATATGTTTTAGTTTATCGCTCGCTTTAAAAAATTACTAAAAAAAATCTATATAAATTACAACAAAATAAAAAGAAAACGTATTAACATAATGGTAAGAGCTATACACCACAGGTATACATAAATATGTACTTACGCTAAGATGCAGTACATCTACTAAAAAAGATGCAAATAAATGATTAAATAAAATCGAAGAACGATTTAAAAATTTCTGAGAATTTACTATATAATATATTGTAGGAAAATTAGAAGTTTTTAAACTTTCTAACTGCCCTTCGTATGTTATTGCAAATAACAGTTTTCTATGTTAATTTTCATATAAATTGTGTGCTACAACAAAGCAAGCAAAAAATTCAAATGAAGAAATAAAGTAAAGAAAAATAAATAACTAGAGAAAAAAAATAAGTAAGAATGCCACGAGCAATTGCAAGGCGAACAAGTACATCTCATCTGGGAATAAAAAGACACCTATCCAAGCACACACACACACACACAAATACGTAAACAAGCATAACTCAGTAAGAGACCGAGACGACAGCGATCAAACAAGATAAAGGCTATTATTTATACGGTGCACTTAAATAATTACTGCGATCAAAGACTTTAAAACGTTTACAAAAAAGACTGCTACAATATCTAGACAAAAAAAGCGTTTCAAATAAAATATTTATTTATTCCAAATAGATAAATGATTAATGGATAATGCGGTAGTAGAGGAGAAAGATTGTCGCGCCACTACAAATAAATATTATAAATAAATAAGCTTGCGAAATTTCACATTTTCAATTACATTTGTACCAAATTTTTACTCAAGCAGGGGGTTTGTTCATACATCATAAGGCACAGATGTTCTAAATGGATGCGGTACCCGCTTTATTATCAAACATATTCACTATTGCCAAAACACCCCGTGGCACTATAAAACAAGGAAAAATGGATAAAAACAAAACGAAAATTTTAGACCGTTGCACATATATACATATACACACATATACACACTCACATATATATGTATATATAGAGAGAGGGAAAATTCAAGAAAAATAGTGGAAAAAATGATAATGTTTAGACTCAAACAATATCCTGTTACATATTCCTCTATTGCTTTTTCAATTTAAATTTAAAAAACTAAACTAAATAAAATAGACAATTTATGCATACAAAACATCAATCTTATATTCTATCTTTAAGCGAATGCGAATACGTATTTTTCCTCTTACTGCATCATCTGTATGTAAACAATATTGAAGAAAAATTAGGTAAAGGTAATACGACAAGAGATCGAATGCTAACCAAGCATAAAAATAAAATCGACTTATTGTAAATTTACGCTTAAATGCTTATTTAAGTAGAAACAATAATTATACGAGTACGAGAGTACGAGAGTTACTAGTTGAAGCTGATGTTAATTTTTGATAAAACAATATAGAATATACTCTGACGTAAATATAAATTATTATTGAGCATTAAATTTAACTATAGGAATGTAATAAAATTGCGTTTTATATAGAATATAAAGGCCGAAATGCACTTTGGTGCAAGTGCAAATTCACTTCAACGCGTACACCGTACACCGTACAACACCGTACACCGTCTATGTGAAATGAAGAAAGATGGGCGCTTTAGGTGCACATGGCCATGTATGTATGCATGTATGTGTATGCAAGAGACCCTGTTAATCGCCCTTACTCGTATGCATTATGCAACTAACATTAGTCCGTAAATTACATGAACCGCTATATATGTGCGCTCTCTCGCTTACTCCAATTTTGCGGCTAGCAATTATCCAAAATTAATTTATTTTAGGGGCAGTTATCCTGTCAGGTGCGCAATAGCTACTGAATTTCTAAACAATTATTCTCACAAATTTGAACGTTTGTGATTTTATATTATTTGCACGGGTTAAAACATGCAAAATATGTTTTATACAATCACATGCTTTAAATTAATTTATACGCCACCTTATATATGCAAAGTACATTATTTTGGCTTACCGATGGTTTACGTACGTACGTATGTACATACTATACATACATACATATATAGAATTATAGACTAACCGATATTTGGTTATTTATTTGTATACAAATAACAATATACACATACTTATGTGTATGGTACACGTATATTATATATGTAATAATGAAATGAAATATATTTAATGCTTGATTTTCTAGTCGATAGGCTAAATTGTTTATTATCTTTGCGATGCTCTTTTGTTTATTGTTGTTTGGTATTAAATCGCAAAAAGCCTTTATGTGCACCGTATATGCAAAACTAAACATTTAAGCCTATTACAACTGTCCGAATTAGGATAGTAAGCTTTTCAGGCATGTTAAAGGATGAGAATGCATAAGCAAAAGGAAACTTTGACAAGAAGTGAATTATTAGAGTTGAAACATTTAAGGTTTAAGCTCTGTTATTCAACACATCTATTCAGTCAGACTGTACAATAATCCTCGGAAACCATCAAAATATTACCAAGAAGGAACACTTTGCCAAAGTGACCAAAAATTATCATAATAAGATAAATTCCTTAACATAAAGTTTAAATGCCCAAATTCAATAGCGTATTCATGCCGACTGTAAACGTCAATAGCAGTTGTTTAAAATATCCTTGTAGAAATTTGTGTGTATGTATAGATGTATAGATGTATATATGTATACCAATGTATATATGTATATATGTGCATGCGTTTGTGAGCACTTGGTAGTTAACTGCAAACGTAAGTCTCTTTTGCGTACGTGTTATTGATCGTACTCGTCGCACATTCAATTTTAACAGATTCCTCGTTTCCGACCATCCCTTCAACATGCTATCTTTCTTTCTAGCCCACCGTCCCATCTATATAACGCATCTTTGTCGTACGCAAGTAATTAGTTGTAACTGATTAATTAATGATGTAATTGTTGGTTGCGCACGCAACATAACCTATTATCCTACGCAAATACATGACGAATAAAATAATAAATTTTCAAAAGCAAGAATCATCGACGACGAAAATAAAATTAATGGATGGATGTACTTATTTATTTACTTAAAGGTGGTACGTATGTATCGTACATTGTACATATGTATTAATTTTATTTATTTATCACGTATTTTAACGTAATTACATATTTACTTCGTTCGTTCGTTATAACATTGGTGTCATGCATTTTTGCCATAAAAAATAAAACAGAAAAAGATTGTTTTATTAAAATCGCATAAATCAGTGATTAAGTAAGCCTATTCAAAATGTATTGAAAGCAATAACAAGAAAATCGTGCAATAGACGATTTTTGAAATCTCGGACCAGTCGTTACCTACAGGTTTATGGGTCCAGAGATATCGTGACCAAGCGACGTGACTCCTGTTGAACCGCGGAGATGACCCCCTGAGCGCAGTTTACCAAATTAAAACTTTTTTAATCTTGCAAAACCATCGCGCGCACGTTTTCTCTCTCTCTGGCGCTCTTAAATAATATGAGCGACTCGTGTCCGGCCTGTTTGTTTCTCTTCAGCAATAACGATAAATTCCCTACTAAAACCGTTACACTTCTATATAATGCCAACGTGAACGAACTACATTTACATTTCAGGGTTTATCGTTTATAAAAGATATATCGATGAAAATTCTATATAGTCCTATACTGGTCTGCCTGATATAACACTACGACATACTCGATAATCTTTTTATGCAATATATCATTTTTTCCAATTCGAATTTTGATACCTGCTTTTAATCAAAAATGTATATTTTTATGTGAAAACTAAATAATGCAGAGCCAGCCGGGCGGCTGGACGGCCGTTCTATCGTCCGAACAGCAAGCACTCAAATTGCAATTAAAATTGAATTTCATAATAAAACTATTCAACTCTTTCATATATATAAAAATTAATTAAACCCTCAAATAATTTAGTATTCCCAACAGCATTTCAAATAGTTACCTAAACCAAACGCAACGTGAATTCAATCCTAAAACTTGCCGGACGCGTCATAAAATAATCATTGGACTGAGTGCGTTTCATAGTGGACTACCGGATTACGGGGTTCTCGGGTCTGCAAGATGGTTCCGCAGATGTGACTCGTAAACGTGCTTCTATTTTACTTCCGGAAAACTTTTCATTCGACCATATACCATTATATTGAAGGAAAAAATGCAAGCGGCACACAAATTAAATATTTTAAAATTCAATCAAAGTTTTACTATAAAATATCAACAGTTGTAAAGATTGAAAATATAATATTTTATCATTATATATATTTTTCTCCTTTTTTAAGTTTTGTTAATTTTCTGCAACACTGAACTTTTTCGCTATGATGCGAAAGAATGAACAGATAAGAGGATACGTATACCCTACACGAAAAAAAAAGAATAAATGACTAGATGAGTGAAAGATAGAAACGAGAATAAAACTCCCAATGGAAAAGTTAAAGCTTAAAGAAAAAATTGCATTATTTTAGTTTTTATTTATTTGTTATAATAAAACTACAAGTGCAAAAATTTAACAAACGCACGATAACTGTATACAGATAAATCTTTAACGAAAGAAATAAATATATATAATATATATGTATATATTGTAGTTGAGCTTACAGTACACAAACAAATTGTCATCATATATAGAGAATAATGCCGGTGCGTGTTAGAACGTTGTTAGTGTTGCTTATTACAACACGCATTGCGAATTATTTTTTACCGATATTAATTTTGAAAAAGCATTCTCGCAGTGACTCGATTCATAACTTACAACTCGGAACAATATCAACATACATCTCGATAATCTGCGAACGCGTTGTTGTTGTTGATTTACCGATATTTATAAAAATATAGTATATGGTTTTTGATCAATATAAATTATGAAAATATTACACTGTGCGCCAGCCACTTTACAAATAGTAAGTTAACTGAATTTTGGGGGGTTATAGGGAAGGCTTGTTTTTAGAGATGTGGTCGTAAATATGAGATAGTGCGGTATTATAACAATAACCATACATTACCGATTCGGAGTGTTAGGAATCTGTATATGAGCAGCAAAACGGGTGCCAGGCTTCGGCACGTGCGATAGGGCTTGATGAACGATCGACCCTACTATATATCTTCAAAATATATTTAAATTATAATACTTAATACACTATGTTATACGAGATAATAAACAATGCATGTATGTGTGTAATGTACAGGGCCGGGCAAGTTCGAGGGTGCAGTGAATGCAAAACACCTGGGCCACTCACTAACAAACAACTAAACCGCCGCAAATTCTACGCGCCTGCCTGCACTCTAATTGCAGCAGTCGTCACTTTTATAAAATTTATGCAATATATAATCGATAGTTTAATGGCTCATCATTCGACAAACATACGTGAATCAACAATTTATACAAGATTTCGTTTTAAGGTCGATATTCAGATTTCAATCTCGTCTAGCTGTATGAAAATGTCAACATTAATATTTTACAAGAGCCTCCTGAAGTATTAAATAACGCCGTTGCATTCTTGTTTAAGGTACGGCATTTCTTTGACACCGCAGCATTAGAAAGCGCACCGCAAACACCTTCCGGCTTTCCTTTGAAGTTTTCGCATAACGTATACGTATACCTATGTATGTGTAAGTGTATATATCTACATACATGCTCACACACATATACACACATACATACACACACCACACGCATAAAATCTAATTCTTCTTACACACATACTAAACGTGTTGTAAACTAGCTAGAGCCCTTTTGCAGACAGGCGCGCGCGTTTTCATCAACTTTATCATATCGTCTCTCTGCGCTTGGTATGTGAATATGTGAATATGTGAATATGGTATGATGCATACATACATACAATAGATTGTTACACTCAAAGCTAAACTGAATATAGGAGGAATATAGGAATATAGGAAAGGTGATATTATAAATATCATATGCAATCTAAGCAAATAGAAATGGAAACAAATTTACTATCGTATAAATCAATTCATATTGTAGATATGTATGTATGTTATGTGCATACGTTTAGCAAGAAATTTATATTAAAACGTAAAATTCAAATATGTAGAGGATGGCGTTACAACACATGATAGGGAAGTATGTCGTGCAAACCTAAGCATTTCCAATCTAGATTATGTCGAAACGATATTGCTGTCAATATTCAAATGTCAGCGAGGAGGAGCGAGATGGCTAGAGAAGGAGAGAGTGAGATAGGGGGTAAAAGATGAAATAAATGTGACACTCTCGTCAAGCAAAATACACACGCGTGCGCTTCTATGCTAGATGTACATATGTACTAAAATAGGTAGGAGAGCGACTCAGCCAAATTGAGTTTGGAAAGAACACCCTTCGCACATATGATTACTGAACTGAATTGGGGGTGGATGAATATGGCGCCGTTGTATAACGCTCGCACTTTAGGTCCCTACGGTAAATTTCGATAATAATTAACTTTATTATTTGTCAGTTATGTGGAAACAGATAGGGGAAAAAGTAAAGCATATAATATGTATATTTTATGCGTGTGTGTTTTTATATCTTGAATAAACAATATGTATATATATAAATATTATAAATGAAAACGTTCTCGTTGTTGTTGTTGTTTTTTTGTTGTTGTTTTTCATGTGTATATATCTACATGATGTACAATAGGGATTTTGTGATAGTACAAATATGATGAAGGGTAAGTGAGAATGTGTTCATAACCGCACACACGTTAAACACGCGTACAGATGGTACTCCAGTGAATGAATATCAAATATTATTATGTAAAATTTGATCACGTGTCACGCACATACATATATTATCAGAATGTATATACTCTCTCTGTAGAGGTATAGTAGACGGTGGTGGTAGCTGGTGGAAGGTTGATTCGGTAGTTAGTTAGAATGTTTAATTATACATCTAACATATAAATATATAAGTATATAGAAAGACACATTTGTATTCAAATAGCATTTTGGGCCAAGTCAGCACCTAGAGCAGCTTTTAACACGGATTAGGATGCGAATGTGTTGGACTAGAGAATTTACACAAGCACTTTATCCAGGGATTTGATCCCACTCTGATACGAACTAATGTGACACAGATACGCTCTGTTTACGGGACACGGATTTTCGGTGGACATTTCTCTTTACACCCGTTTCTGGATACATTCAACTAAATACAATAACAAAGCTTAATACGATTCAATTTTATTTTCAATGGGATATTCCCCTATAAACATTAAATTACCTAATCTTGCCGAATATGAATAGTATCTGCAATACGTGCTTGGGCTAATTGTTAATGTTTAAATCTGGTTATAATAATAAATAAGGCACCATAATTTCCAAAATAATTTACTTAAAAAAAGGCTGGCATGCCTCCTGTGAGGTTTGAACTCACGACCCCTGGTTTACGAGACCAGTGCTCTACCACTGAGCTAAAGAGGCTATATATTTTTTTGTTCTTAAATATTCTAGCATTGTTAACTCTTTAATATTTGTTTTGAATAGAAATTGTTCTTACATAAATATCCACATTACTAATAATCACTAACGTTATTGATAAATTTATTAATTTATGACGTATAAGTATACGTGTTTATTTTAAAATGATGTCATATTTACAATGTAAATGTTATGTTTTAAATATTTTTTTTCTTATGATTTGTTATTAGTATTAAAATAGTAAAAAAACAATTTGTTTAGAATTGAAAATAAAAATTCTTTATTGCTTGATCAAAAAGCAATTATTATCGTTTGAATGCCTCCTGTGAGGATTGAACTCACGACCCCTGGTTTACAAGACCAGTGCTCTGCCACTGAGCTAAAGAGGCTGCTAATTTTTTCGGTATTAGCAAAATTGTAAAATTCCACGTCTATTTTATTGATTAAATCAAATGACATGATTCAAAGCGACGACAATGTAGAAAGTAATTACACCTTAAAACAGATCATTCAGTAAAATTATATTGCGATTGGACCAATTTAGACATATTAGTAAATATTAGTGGAAATAATGTTTGTGTCTTTAATCTTCGAATTGATTTATGAAAGGGATATTCCGATAAACAGAAAACACTAAAATCATAACAATACTGAAAAAATGTGCATCTATGTAACTATGTACATAATACAAAATTGCAGGTGAAACTTAGTAAATTTGTCCCATTTTCAGATATTTTTTTAATTAATTCGCAAAAATTCAATGCAGCAAATCAGCAAGCTAATAGCAATCATAAAACAGTGCCTGACAGACAGGTAATGTATAAATAACGGATTTAATTGTTCAGTTCTCAAATCCACCCACTAATTATAAATGAAAAAAATGTTTAATTTCTTTGCAATTAAGTTGGATAAATTGAATAACATCTTTATACCACCTATGAGAGTTAAACTCTTGCTTTATAAAGCAGTGCTCCTCTCTCTGCCTATGAACCAAAGACGCCTACGCTTTATTCATTGAATATTCTATTAGTTTTAATGTTGTCTATAACACTTGCAAACTAATATGCAATAATAAATAATGAAATATCAGCATGAAAAATAGTTTATTATGCAGCAATGTTATTAAATTTTTAATATGTAATTAAATAATTAAAAGAGAAATTAAAACTTTGATGTCCCTCATGGGGGGCATCGCAACACGCAAACCACACACTAGACAACACACATATCCGTTTTAGAATGGATATTTTGTGGTCAACCCTACTGCAATTCAATATTGATTTACGTAACAATTTTAAATATTGCATGCAAATAGAAGTTTTTTTTTTATAATAATCACAATATTAAATTTTAACCGTATTATAGATTTATTGAATGTATGATAAAAAGACGTGCAATCAATGATATGTGTGCTTACATGCAAACATGCCTACATTCAATCTTTGAACATATGCCATGCCACACATACGTTCCCCTACATCAAAGCATATTTTACGATATAATGAAAATATAGATAGATATATTAATAATGGCACACACACACATACACACATATTCCATACGTACGTATATACGTATATTTGGTATTTGTAATTCGCAGTTTAAATTATTTGCTAGGTTATTCAGTGAATGTGCAATAAATGGATGTTGATTGTTAAAGTTTTCATTAATATCAGCATCAGCAGTGCAGCGGTTAAAAATTAATAATACATTATTTGATTTTTCTGCAAGCACGATAAATAACTGGGTATTATATCTTTCAATACTTTAATGTATAGTAGAGGTATATATTGTATGTACGATAGTATAGTATAGTAAAACTACAGGAACATTAAAATCAATTATGTAATTTGTATTGTGTGTCGTATAAAATATATATGGTTTGTGCAATAGGCATCTTATGGACAATAAAAAACATATAAACGAATCTTTGATTTGTTTTGCTTAGAAAATGGACAGACTGGAGTGGAATTAAAATCTGAAATGCAGTAAAAGGAAATTGACACGATGACGACGAATGTATTTGTATTTCTGTGTGTGTGTGTCTGTGTGTCTGTGTCCGTGTATGTGTATGTGTGTGTGTGTGTGAGTGAAGTTTGAAACGATACAGAAAGAGAGATATACGTAATTTGAATTGAATGAATACTGAAAGACATTTGAAACGTGTAATGAAAGAGGGAGAGAAACGAGAAAAATCGAATGGAACTCGTTCAATTGAAGCGCAAGTGAACGAAAAAGAGAAGAACAGAGACGTAAAAGATTTATAACGAGGATAACCGGACGAACTTCTATCCACGGACAATCTAACTGCATTGTCCCGTCATTAAGTTGGGTTTTGTGTAAGGATGACATCCCGTCGTTTACAGACCGCTTCTAGTTCATAACCAACCACTTCAATTGTCCGAACAAAACGAAATGCTCTTATTGATTAAACATTCAATTTATATATTACACGTAGACTTCCTTTTTACTGTAAAAACCACGCTTTTACCATATCATTATTTCATTGTATCATCTTATATAATATAAATTCTCGCGAATACATTTCCATTAAAATACTTAGTTTGAATAGCTGCTAGGAGAAAATTTTACAACTGTACCAACAATTTATCGTTACAATATTTGTTACTAACTGACAAAATTAATATTAACCAACCTGTAACATGTCGTATTATATAATGCTGCAATTATTCTTACTTTATACTTAACATTTAACTTGTCTTTTAGTGTGCAGCGCCAGCAAAAGCAAAAAGTTTGCGTGATGGAGGTGTACATACAGATTCACTTTCGCCTCATTTTAATTGTATTAACAATTATTACCATACACTTGCAGTTTTATTCAAATATGTAATAATGAAACATTTATATCTACCTACGCAGTTATATTCATTTATTAACATCAAAGACATTGCGAACACGCGGTGGAAAAAAACCCTAGGCAACTGCTAACTAGTTGCACTGTCGGCGAAACCTATCAAATAATGTCTGAAAACTTTATAATTTAACATAATTAGTATTTTAATTGTTATATGTTCGCATACATAACATACCTTTAAATAATGAAGGAATATTTAGAGCAATTAGCTTTATCCCCTTTTTGGTAATTAAATTGAGTAGTCGTCAACGTCAAATATACACCCTCTCTCCCATTGATTATTATTATAGTAAAATGGTTATCATGCAAGCGCAAAGGGAAACGCATTTTAAATCTAATTTATGTTAATCTTGAATGTATTCCTTTTGCCACCACTGGAATTATATAACACCCGGAATACAAACTCACAATAACAAGTAGAGTGAATATAAAAAACAAACGCGCGCACAGATTAAATAGGCGAGTGAGTCGGGAGAGAAAAGGGTTTCAGCATTTAGGTCCATTAAAGGGTTTCATGAGACGTTTTTGCATCTGTGACACAATCCGGATCAATTATTTAATAAATGTTATTAATTTAATAAAACCAAATTAATTCAATACTATATTGTACAAAAGAGGAGATAACGAATTAATATGCATTGGATTGCAATAGACAACGATTTGCGTATGCAACATAGCATGCATGATTTAGCGAAAGAAATATAACTATATTCGATATCGAGCAGGTCCATGCGCTCTTTAAAACGTTCAAGTATTGGTATATGCAAGACTAGTTATGCCGTAGTAAACCTAGCGAACCGGAATAATTCCTTTCCCGGTTGGTGAGGTCATCAACAGATCGGCGTCGGATCGAAAAACGCCTCTATACTTAAAATTTGATGCACTTGATCATTTTTTTTATTCGCCATCGTCTTCTTCCTCGACATCGTCATCGTCATCGTCGTCGTCGTCGTCATCATCGTCTCTCCCATACCTGCTTAATATTAACCCCTCGAAAACCCATCAAACCATATCAAAATAAGCGCTTTTGAAATGCATACGAATGTGGCAAATGCGATAACAAAACAAAAACGAACGAAATTCTTTTTTGTATTATATTTATATGTAATTTATTTCATATATAGAAATTGAATGAAATGATCCATTTTTTTTATTAACTCGCATGTTATAATTATATTCTAGTAGCAATAAAATACGAATCAAACAGATTGCGTTAAGAATTAGAGTACGTACTACAAGTCTGTTCCAAAATTACTGTTTACAAAGTCATTCAATTTAATTGAAAATTATTTAATTCAATTATCAGTTGAATTAAATTGATTAAAATATAAAGTTTGTACATGTACGTCTCTACTTTTATCTACATATTTATGTTTATTGACTGTAAGCCAGCAATAGAAGCGAACAAGAGGAGAAAAAAATATATGTATTAAAGTTAGAAAAAACAAATGGTACGAAAAAATGTTAATGGAGTCCCTAGTATTGTACGAGGCGACGCTCAAATTAATGGAAGCGTTCTTGAAAATTACTCGCGTCATTTAGCAGACCAAGCATAGAAATTAAAAATGTATTACTAGAGAGCTCTTGTGGCGTGTGTGGTGTAGATGCGAAAGCCCTAATTTTTGTTCATATACGCGCAAATGCATTCTAAACAACTCTTTTCCAACTTGTACATGTGCATGCATATGTGCACAATTAAATTCCTAACAATAAGATGTAATGAAAATATCTGGCTGTATATGTATGGATGTGTGTGTTGTATGTGTGTATGTGTGTGTATGTGCAGTCAGCCAACATTTATTATACTTCATACGCTTTGACTCTTTCAATAAAAACACAATTTATGTTTATTTCACTTTATCTGTGTAGATGTATGTATAATAATGGTACAATTTTATTTTTGAGGGGCATAAAAGGGTAATTCAAAGAAGGGGCTTTTAATTTTCCAATTAACAATTTGCGGAAATTTTACGAGTGACAATATTCCAACGCATAAAGTGATAAGGTTTGTTCGATATAAAGCTGCACGCTAGAATACGTTCATAAAACGCATTCTAATGTTTTAAGGACTTGTCAACTGTGTTATATTAACCATTCTTGCTTTATGGCACCCTTGCTAGATTAAAATTATTCTGTACGATTTGATGGATGCTTTCAAATTGTTGCGTAAAAATGTTTAGTAGCTACGCTACACTAAGCCTTTTGCGTACTTTGAAATATTCAAAAATAATTAGCGATTTAATTCGTTATCTTAATCTGAATAATGCAGCTAAATATACAGCAAACTTTTTTTGTTTTCTATAAGATGAGAAAAGGAATTAAAGCTTTAAGTTACTAAAAGCTGCAGAGGGTAAGTGAGTATCGTACAAGATCCTTCACGTTTACTTTCATTTCGTTTCGTCTTGGTATACTTTTGCTTTTAGTTGAATGCGACCTCGCCTTACATTACCTTCTCGCCCCCACAGCAGCAAACTTATCCACGAAAGAAAAGCATTCAGCTTTTCCAAACATAAGCTTTTTTCTTCATCATTTAGCTTATAGTCAGATTAAGAAAACGCTCGTGCGCTGCTGCTGCTGCTGCTGTATAGCTGCAGCTTTCGACAATTTTCTTACTAAATTAAAGCAACGAATAATATTGTTTAGCCCCGAAAAAAAAGAAAATACTAAAGAAAAGTATAAAATGGGAACGGAATAAGAATTGCATGATTTATAGCATTAACGCGATGTGATGGTAGTTTTAGCTTCCTAGTTTGTAGTTGTGTTAGTTTATAAGTTAGACACAAAATGAGCGCACACAAACGATTATCAATCATTTGCCGCGGAAATTCTTTTTTAATGATCTTTCCTGATAATTTATCTTTGCCATTATAGATGGGCCATTTAGGAATTTTGCAAACCTTTTTGGACAACGTTAGGGCTCATTAGAAACGCTTTTCTACCAAACAATCGAAAACTTTTATACAAAAACGCCCGAAGGCTTTTAATTAAAATATGGGCTACAAATAGTGTGTAAAATTTGCTTTTCTATAGCGTAATTCGATATTCTACTATATAAATATAGAATGCATACTATCTATCTATCAGTTATAATTATTACTATAAATATTTTCTTCACGTAAATTAAAATGTTAATTAGGATTTGCTTTCTACGAAAAATGTCAACCAATTAAAATTGTTGATTATTTTTAACAATACGAGCTCAACAGGGAATGGATTTAATAAATGCTTCAATATGATTTTTTTTTATTTAGTACTCATCGAACGACGATGATGTAGACGTTCATACGCTTTGACCTCGTAACCTTAACTTCACACTTAATACAAAAAAGCTACATTCATGAAAGAAATGTATAAAAGAGTTGATGCAACATCACCAACATAAGAAAAACGTATTAAAATTAGATTAAACTTTATAGATATTGTCAAGATCGAAAAATCGGATAAGTGCAGATTCATCATCCTCTTGCATACATATACGCCACAAATATAAAAGCTAATATTATACTTCACACGTTCTGTTGACTCATGCAATGCGTCTAAGTGTAAAACATTAAAATAATAACTGTATATTTAATTAATATGCACATTCGCAATATCGATTACTTAGACGCGCGTCGGCAAAAACAAAATTTAATTTAATAATTGTCATGCGTGTAATGACTGATTGAGTGTCTTTATTTAAAATTGCGACTCGACGTAATTGTTTATATTGCAATATGAATCGTAAATTAAAAAGTGGGGGAGTAGAAATTTTATAAAATGCATACTTCTGGATGCATACGCATACGCAAAAAACATAATATGAAGGGGTAGCGAGCGAGCGAGGGTTGCTGCGAAAAAGAGAGCCAGCCTATCTATATGGGTTTTTGTGTGGAGGTATTTATTCGCATCCATGCATTAAATCATCCTGATGAAGATGGATTATAAAATATCTAAATTAGGACGTTTCAAATAGGAAAAAATTTACATATTGCATTGCGCGCACTTACTCACACACACAAACAGACTAAAATATGCATCCAACTTGTGCGATGTTCTCCCAAATAAAAAAAAAACGAAATCCAGTTGTTTTGCTTTTCGTTTATTTAAAGCATGTTTGGATTTGTTTCGTATATTTAGATACAATGCATTTGGGAGTTTTCACAACAACGCCGCACCAATCGCCGCATAAAAAACAATTAAAAGAAAAATGAAACGTGACAAAGTGCCGTGTAATTAAAGATGCAATTTTTCTTACAGCGCTTGACAGACGCATCAATGAAAAAAATCACAAATAACAATCAAGTCTTTTGCGAATTTCAATTCGGTGATTTATGATTTTTTTACGTTGCATGAATTGCTTTTTCGTACATTTTTTTGCACTTGTATAATTTGTCAAACTTCTATTTAAATTTATTTTAAGCTTAAACTGCGCTTGTATACCCCAAAAAACATGTTTTAACATCATATACAGCAAATATACTCATACTTCTTGCAAGATCCTTGCATTCAAAATGTAGGTAGGTATATATTTACATAAAATGAAAAGTTACGAGTACCATTATACGTATATATACATATACATATACATACGTACTATTTAGTTTATTTATTATGTTTAACATGTTAAAGCAAAATTAGTAAGCAACATTTCAGGTATAGTTTACCAAACCAACAATGTTTAATTTGTAATTAACAAAAACGCTATTTACTGCAATTACACACACAAATTTATTCATAAAATTGATGTTTTCCAAACAAGTGGTTCGGCTACTTAATTTAATATTAATTTGACTACGGGGAAGAGAAAAAAAAACAAAAATTACATTTTTAATCAATTTCATATTGAACTGAGGGTTCAATCTCTCTTTGAATTCGTTATATCCGAAAAAAAAAACGTCTTGATTTATCCCCAAGCATCAAATCGATTTATAATACAAATGCGTAAGCTTTACACGTCATTGCGTTATTAATCCAACATTCACGTATATATAACCTATAGATATGTATGCATGCCCTTATCTCGTTACAGAGATTTTGCGTTACACTCTCTTCCAACACATCGATTTTCGTAAACTCATCCATATTTTAGATCATATGTGTATTATACGCACTTCAAAC
This sequence comes from Adinopsis sp. GC000173, assembly GCA_030264715.1. Lineage (NCBI taxonomy): Eukaryota > Metazoa > Arthropoda > Insecta > Coleoptera > Staphylinidae > Adinopsis > Adinopsis sp. GC000173. Next base: position 217,202 of record JARJDW010007291.1, on the reverse strand, counting down.
AGGCCTAAGCCTGTGAGTATTCATGAGAGATATATGCGTGCGTATACGATGCAGACGACGACGACGACGACGAGCACGACAAGAATGATTTATGCGTAAAGTCCCGGTATAGGCGCCTTCCAATCTGACTACGATTTCAAGCAAACGAATAAAATATATGTACATGTATGCGCGTTGCGTTTACCGTTTTTTTTTCTTCCTCCTTCCGTCCTTTTTTTATGACTAAGATTGTGAGTTTATTATTACATTAATACGAATTATGTGTAGTTAGTTTTTAATTGATAGTGTTTTTCTGTCGCGCACGGAGATTTAAAACGAACATCGAACGTATCATTAAGCGCAGAAATAAAAATCTAACAAACGAGTAAACGAACTAACGTACTTCAGATAAAAAACAACTATATTTTTATGAATAATTTAGCGAAATAATTGCGCCGTAATTAGGCTATAATTATTTCCCATTTTTCTAACTTGTAAAAACAAGCGTTTTTTGATTACATGTTTTTCCAACCCCTATCTCTATTGATTGAAACATTTTTTATAAACAAGTTATAGGATTAATTATTAAAAGAACGTGTGAGCTAAAATGCGAGCAGTGTTTTTTATTTTCTGTTTTTTTTTCATCGAGGGAATTTTTTGCTTGACTGTCTACTTCTAGTTTCTTAGGCGCACTAGAAGTCAATGATCCGTTAAGAGAGGCCAGAATTAGATGGATTTGCGATATGATCAGTTTCGGGAAGTGAAATGAAGATTGCAATCGTACTACACACTTTTACTAAGCGACAAAGGTCTACAAAAAATTATCAATAAAATGACGATTATAATCATCAACAGTTAATCGCAATACAAAATCGCTAGATATTTGAGATACTTGAATAACATAATTAAAATCATCCACTTGATCATTCTAATTTTTCGGTGCGCGCATATAAATATAATCCCCCCGAACATAAGAAGATTTTCCAGCTGCTGCCAGCGCTGACGGATCATTTTATAATAATGTATTATAACTAGCCATTCAAAGAATAAATTCTGTCCGCTTCATCATAGTTATATACCTAAAACCTGATCGTTATCAATCACTTGATAGATTATTCCAAGATGAAGTTGAAGAATGCATTTTAGTTGGCTGATGTTGAATATAAAGAGTATAAGCCTTCGTTCTAAAGCGTACTATACTTTGGAGTATGCGATGTGAGACTTAAAGACGTGCTCTATCGAACTAAATCAGGCCTATTTCGTGACCGGCTTGAATGACCGTGACCCACGTAAACTCGCACAAAACCATTTATATCGGCCAGCGACTTTTAAATGTGCTTGTTGTAAACATCGCGCACAACGTACAACTCTAACTACTACTATGCTACACAACTAAATGTAAAAAAAAGCATGATCATCGTCATCATTTTGTATATATATATATATATATATAATACAATATATAAATGAATAGGTGTCGCATCGCAAAACGTAGCGTGGTCAAAAAATGAGTAGATGATAATAAATTTGTCTATCTATCAGCGCGCCACGGCGCAACAACATTTTACATAATAATAGTTTTTGCGAATAATGATACGAATTTTGATACGGGATAGGTTGCTATCGTAGCACTTAGCTAATAGTAATTCCCTTGTGTTTAAAAGCGGCCTTCGTTGATGAGGCACACCATCGGCCTAATAGATACACGTCATCTAAATTCCCTTTGATGCTCTAGTCCGCAAATAATTTAAATGGGAGTTTGCAGCTCCGCCGGCGTTATCGAAATTATAAACACGTTACCAATTTACGGCCAAGTTAAACGAAGGGTATGTTTTCGAGTTATACCAACTTCAACAGATGCTATCTGTTAGCATTCGTACATGTTTTGTATATTATCTCTATAACATTATTAATAATATACAGTTACAAGTTTCCAGTTGTTTCTTTTATAAATTTTTCGTATTTTTATATATATTATACGAAATGCAGGCAAAGCAGCACATAGCATGGATGGAAAAAACATTAATCGCTGCTGCTTTGTGCATACAAAATTTGTATTTTTAATATAAATATTAGCTGGGCTGGATTCCTCCTCTCTCATTTCGAACAAGGTGAAATAATAATAAAATAGCGCAAGCGAAATATGATTGAACAAAGATGGTAAAAATAAAAGGGAGAGAAACTTATGAAAACATATCCTACATATTGTCATTCGCGTATACGTTCTGTCCTAGATTAGCTCGACGGGTGCTTACAGATTGAACGAGCTCAGAATATAATAAATCTGCCAAACACGCTTTTGTAACCAACCCGTAAAATTGAATGTGTTCATGCCATTTTCCCTACACACCACACACATACACACAGAGGCACTCACATACATACACATCCATCCATACATACATACATATACACCCTGAACCAAAACCATCTCCGGTTCAAAAATACGATTAATTCCAAACTTGACAAATTCGTACATCTCTCCAATCTAACCTTCCTTCTTTTCGTATTTTATTTCTTTTCTATCGAAAGTGACTTAATAATGCTGGCTCCCTCAATTTCCTTTCCTTCTACTCCGCTTATACTTTTTATTTTTATCTTATTCTACATTTACTTCCACGTTCTTTTTTATTTCCAAATGGAATATTTTATTTCAAGCGAAAATTAATAAAATCCACCAAAAATTTTATGAGTTTTATCATCGTGAGGATAACACATAATCAAAATTAATAAAACGCCAAGAACGTTTTGCAGCAGAGAGTGTGGAAAAATACCTAGCTAATTGTCACGTTTCAAACAGAACACATTTATACCTCTAACATACGTTTTTCAAAAACGCTCAATTATTCATTCATAATGTAAGCTATTCCTGTCTAGTAATATAATAATCAGCGATAAGATCTATAAATGCATCATTAATTTGAAGAAAAAAAATTGTAACCCCAGTGTTAAATGCACCTAAACTCTTATCAGATGTTACAAATATAATCAATAAAAAATGTAAATGTCCATGCAAACCACATCTTTAATATTCATATGACAAATTCCCGTGGGTTTCTATGTAAAAGCTTATTAATACGCCCGTATTAATGAGAATATAATTAGAAAAAAAAAGAACTTACTTGAACGATATTATATACTCATAAACGCATTCAAACATGTGAAAATTGTGGCGTTATTGACTTACCTGAAACAAAAAAGAATTAAATAATTAATTAATGTGTGAATAGAAAGCATGACAATAATGGATAAATATAAATACACACAAAAATTTTTATGTTGTTATCGTTGCGTATACATATATAATATGCAGCGATGTAAAGAAATATATGAGTACACAACTATTGTACATACACTCTGTCAAATAAGTATCGGGAATTGATCATTTATAAAGCTCGGTTCAAGATATTGTCAAAGTGCTATTTGTTGCTAAATTTTTAATATTATTCTCTCTACTGACCTGTATTTTGATGGCCATCTGAAAATTAGTTTGTTTACAGCACTTGTTTTAATCTAAAATTTTAAATGCGTGTTTCAAATAGAATTTCATTTGCCAAATCGCTAAAAATGTTAAATTAGACTTACAATGAATTGACATTATCAAAAACACGAGGTACCATTCATTTAGAAGCGGCCAAGATGTGATAGAAATATTGCTTCGCTCTAGCCTGCCATCAATGACTTCAAATCAAATTAACATCATTCGGACACTCGGAATTGTTGCCAAAAAGACAGACGACAAATAAAGAATGATATTTAAGCATGATGCGGTGTTTTAAATTGCGAACTCGGTTATCGTTGCGTATATATGATATGTATCGACGTAAAAAAATATACATCATATACAGCAAATAAGAAAAACGAGATAATTGTAACCTTATAACTGTATCATAAAAACAAGTTGAAAATTTAAATAATTAAGTGCATATTAAAATCGTGTTAGTTTACTATTTACGTATATACAAAATTAGCTAAGCTCATAAATGGTAATTAAAATAATTAAACATACTTTTTATTATAAATTATCAGTATTTTTAGTCCGTACATATATGCGACAAATTACATAATTATAAAAGAACTTTGCACATAAATTTAATAAGAAAATAAAATAAACCGTTCCAAGACTTAATACTCGCCTTGTATATAGATATTTTTTCAACGCAATGAATGTATTAAATACACGTGAGTGCGGACAAATCACGCGATTACCGTCACGACAAAAACCATCATTATTATATAGTTGCTGTATACAGAATTGTAAAAGCGAAAAAAAAATATTTAAATAAATTTGCATTAAATTTACATATAAAACTTGCGTAATCAAGTGCACACATACACAATATTGTGAAGTGATTTATTTGCAACAAAATGCAATAGAGAAAATAATATTACCCTTTTGCGCGCACAATTTATTTTATTTGAATTGAATTACAGAACGCACGACCAGCAAAAAATCAATTTAATTTTTGCTTTCATTTTATATTAATTAAAAGATTACAATTGATTGGTTGTAAATATTTGCATTGTAAAATAAAATGCAAATTTTATGCAATAATATTAATAAACAAACATATAATATTATTCCGATTTGTATTTATGTTTAATTAAATTTATCTGTTGCACTTTCGTTAATTATTTAAAATTAAAATATCGAATTATGAGAATTTACTGTAATAATGAAATTCTTTATTGTAAAAATAAATAATTCGAGTTTCATTTAATTAATAACAACATCAAATATTCAACTAAATTTTCCACTAGCATGCTAAAAAATTTGCTATTATCATTATTATTGTCATTAAATTATTTAAGTAACTGTTGTTATTATATTTATTTTTAAACATTATATAGACTGTTATGATAATACATTAAATATATGCATAATAAGGTTTAATTTGAAATAATTTCACTTTAGATAACATACATACAAATATATAGTAATGGAGTATCAGATAAAAATGCTTTATTACGCATCTGGATAAATATTGTTGGCAAAACAGTATAATTTGTACTAAATAATACAATAATTTGTTATAAACCAATTTTGATCCGTCCACATTAAATGATTACTAGATTATTGTATTAAAAAAAAGAAACAGCAACAAAATAATAATTGCACTACATGCCCATTTGCTAATAATTGTATTAAATATCTATTAATTTGTGTTGGTTTGTATCAAGTAATTTTAATTATAACTGCATTGAAATTAAAGCAACACGTAGACGAAACGTGACTTAAAATTATAATCACTTTATAATTTTTGATGCCGCTACCATCTGCATTTCCAAAAAAACAAAAATTCTTATTGTGCAACAACAAAATGATAAACACACACACATACAAGTTGTCGATAATTTTAGAGTGATAATTAATGTAATGAATTATCGATGAAAACACAAGATATTAAGTTAATTAAAAGTTAAGAGTGATGAACGTGATTATGATTATAAATTGTCATACATTTGATGAAATGTCCAATCAGACAAAATCAATTATCAACACACATAATATATGTATGATAGAATATAAATTGATAAACAGCAATTATTTATGTGTAGAATAATTATGGTGGCATATTGATTTCTGTTAATTGGCCAGGTTTGCATGTAATATGTCTACGGAAACAATACCCTGCTGCCATGCAGGTAGAAAATCAACAAGCTAAAATAATAAATAAAAAAACATTATACACGATAGACTACAAAAACCTAAAAGTCAATAAGATTATAGCATGATATTATCGTCAACTTTTAATTATCAAATATTAAAATAGAAAAAGTTTTTGTACGTTTGCTTACTTTTGAAATTGAATTTTTTGCGATGTGTATAAAGTTTGCACACTTTTTGTGAATTGATAAAAGTGAAAAGCTCTACTTTTTAATGAGGAAGTAGAAAAACATAGAAGTTTGTTCGAAGTATACACTCTTTCTTCGTCTCTTTTTGAGCCGTCGTTTTGTTGCCCTGCTACTTCGTTATTTATGAAAAAATAATATATTCAGAATTATGAAAGCACAAATTACATTTTGAATTTAATTAAAAACGAAACTTTATTTGTGAAAATCAATCAAAACCGTTTGTATATATGAGTGTTTTTCGCTAGAATTTAAAAAAAATAGTTGAAAATTTTTACATTTAATTATTTTGTTTGTTGTTTTTTAATTAAAAAGCTAGAATGCGTGTGCCTGTTGACTTGTCGCAACTCCTTTGAGATAGAACATAATTAGCGTTCCGAAGACTAATTACTAGAGACTGCGAGATCTCCCAAGGGTACTTTACTATTGTTCCCTATCTTATATAAAAGTGCATTCGTCTGCACATATAATTCGCAACTTTTTTTGATTCGAACTTTCAACTACATAATCGAAAAACTTCGCTCTCTGATATGACTGACTCTACTACTACTTTCTACTAGTATTACTTCAATTCTACAACTACTTTTATAAGTTTCCACATAAACTTTTTAGCGTTAATGTAGCGCACACCAATTAAACTTATATATGCAATGTTTATATTAAGGAAAAACTTTGTTGTTGGTTTTTTTTCTCCCTCTCTTTCACCATTTTAAGAAATTCTAGTAGTAGAGAGAAAAAATCAACGGGGAATAAAAAGCGTTGCGATAAATGTAATAGTATCTAGTATAAAATAGCAGTATTCGTTATCATGAAAAATACAGTGGATGATGGTGCGTCCTCTCCTGCATTTGATCGGCGCCCATAAATATAGAGCCTAAACAAGGGGCATCCGATATACAATACACAATATACAGTGTGAGCGCCGCCACCACCACCACCTAGTTGATACAACAACGTGTAATAAATAAATGACAAAAAGGCGGCGGCGGCGGCGGCGGCGGCGGCGGTGAGCGTTTGTGAGCGTATGTGAGCGTATGTGAGTGACAAAGTAGCCTTGCCACCCGGTCGCTTCGTGTGGTAGTGGTCAAAATACGCATCATCCACATACTGCACTCCCGCCGTCAATAATCAGTATTCAAGCAACGACGGCGTCAGTCAACCAAAACGATCAAATCCTAAAATTTACCGTCATAAAGTTGGTTTACGGTATACGGCACAGTGGCACAGCCATAAACTGTGCTTAATATAGCATTTAGAAATCGAAACCGTGTGCAAATGCGGATTTATGCCGGCTCTAATCATCCATCATTGCAGGATTAAGCGATATCTGGCCAGATTACTAGTGGGCTATATACGTGAGCTACGTCAGCCATTATTAATTATGCAAGCGTCCCCAAACTATACCAAAACGCTAACACAAAACACCTGTGCAACCTGTTAGTGCATTACTCTAAATTAATTTTTATGTATCATTACAGCAACATGTATAAAATTAAACGCCACACACTATTTTTTGCATGTTGCAGCGGCGTAATGCAAGTAAATTTAATAAAATTACAATAAATAGTTTTGTAACAATTTACGTTAATTTTATAGTACGGATCATTTTAGATTTAGATCGGTTCTTTATTTCTAAAACGATCTGCACATGAACAAAGTCCATAATCCTAGTAATATAAATGTTAAAGATATATCGTGTTTCCCGATACTTTTTAACCAACATGTATTATTTAGACGAGAGAGAAAAAATAATCTAAAATTATTTTTACTGCTTTACATTTAGTTAAAAATCATGTGGTATTAGCAATTTGTGTCGTTTTGTTATTACGCATTAAGATTGTGTTAGAAATATGAGTAATGAAGGTTGCCTTTTACGATTATTAATCACAATATACAAATAATTACAAATTAGAAACAAATATCGTAGTGTCAATCTACATGATAAATTTATGTGTATATAATTACAATACATGTAGTATTTAAAATATAATTTTCGAGTAAACTTATGTGTTATGATGTATTATTTGAAATTTAAATAAAAATCAATTTTTGATGTTAAAGAGGATGTCGTAACTGCTTCCACATATACTGAATAAAATGGTATAAAATTTAATGTTCGAAACACATGCAAACGCGTTAATTAGACATTTTACTGCTATTTGCTTTTTATATATAGTATAGTATATGCCATATAAATATTTCTGTATGTTTTTTGTTTTACTTTTCGTGAAGAAAGGTGCGTCATCTAATAGTTAGCTTTTCAGGACGCTCCCTTCAAGTTGTTTATGTACGCAACAAAAACAAGTCACGCATCTAAGCTTTCTAGAATATAATTTTCTGTACCCAATATTGTTTGAATTATGGGATTTTGTAATTAAATTAGCGCGAACGCATTTTCACAAGTTTTTCCCCATCCCATTTAACACACACACAAGCACAAATACACACACATATACAATATACACACAACAACAACTGCGTAAAATATAGATTTTTAAAAAAAAGTTTGTATTTTCGGTGGCGTTTTACTCAAACATTTATCTATATAAATAAGTTACAAGATATATACCGTACACGCACCCTTTTTTCTTCCTGATAAGAACGAAACGTGCGCGCCTTTAATGGGATAACATTGGAACAGGTTGCGTTCGACTATTAAAATTTAATTACAATCTGAGCGCAATTCATAAAATCAATTTAAGATTTCACCCCTTATTACTTAATATGAAACAAGCCGAAAAATCGTAACGTTAAATTCGTTTAATGCAATCCAGCGTTTTATTATTGTGATACTTATTAGCGAGGAATCATTAGCCCAAAAATATGTTTAGTATGCAAAAGTTGTCCATATTCTCTGTTTATCTCAAAACTACCAGCGTGAGCGCAAATAACTAAAATGATTTATTGATTATAGTCTCAAAATCATTTAGTGTGTGGGGGGGAAGTGATAATGAAAGGAAATCCTTACTAGGTTCAACCACAATGGCTACAAAATTTAGGACCAAAGCCAGTAATTGTATTGTCATAAGCTTAGTGGTTATTTCATTAATTTCAAATCAAAATTGGTTTCCTCTGTATCATATCAAATTTACACAAATTATTTAATATTTAATTATATAATATTAATCGTCATTTAAATATCATCATCAACATCATTGTAAAAAATAAAATGTAAAATATTATACTATTGTGTTTGAATGTGTGTGTGATGATGATAAAGTGATAAAGTAAAAAGAAAATAAAATGCATCCATAAACAATTATTTGCATCGCTTCTTTATAGTTTAAATCAGTAGACCGAAAAAAAAACTGTTTGTAAAATGTTTCTCATAATAGCGCAATGTTAATAGGTGAATAAGAGGAGCGCAAATAAAATAAATCTTGAAATATGCATGCAAGTTTAAAAAATGTGTTTTTTACGTTGAATAATGAGTGCGTATGGGGTCACGAATAATTTCACGCGTCGCAGCGCGTCGCACCTTTTTAACATTGATAGGGAACGCCTTGTTAGTTAGTTAATACCGTAATTATTACTTGTCTTTTCCCCATTTGCATCTTCTTTATATTGTTGTTTCAGACCGACAATCGCACAATATTACCGACGTACACACTTAAATTTCATATGTATTATCTCGCTGGGCACTTCATTCTACGCGCTTGGTGAGCAACAATTCAATCGCTCTTGTTGTCTTCATGGACACGCGCCGTCATGCTATAAAATCTGTTTTTTTACTATATTTAAAAAAGGCAACAACTTATCTCAGGAATATGATCTTTCTTTTTTACCAATCCTGTCAACAGTAAATCAAATTCATTCTATTATATTGTAAAGCGCTTTTTATATATGCATACACATGGATAAATTAAACATGCACAACAATAAGATGTTTGAAATATTTTAATACAATATATTAACCGCAAAACTTATAAATTAGTTTTGCAAAAATCTTTCCAAGTAAAGATTGTTTCAGTTATTTATGCCATGCGTAGTAAATGTCTGCATTCGCATAACTCAAGTTTGAGAGTCGTCACCAAGAAAAATAAAGCTTTGAAGATAAAGCGAGTGTATATATTCAGTTTATAGAATAAGTATAAATAAAAAACGAGGCGCAAAAAAGAGTAAAAGATATGTAATGCTAGCATTTATAACACCAAAAGCCAGACTCGTTTTGTAAGCTAAAAGTGAACATTTAGCTACGTTTCAAGTTTACGGTCTCTGACGATGTTTTCTTCTATGGTATATACGAAACAAGTGCAGCAAATAATTCTATACATGAGAAGGCAAAAACTTCTTTTCGTACCAACTTTTCTATTATATATTATATAGAGTAATATAATGTGATATGTCAAATTATTTTCTATAAAAAACCAGCGCGTGTTTTTCCTTTGAAAATTTCCATCCGCTAAAATATTTTTTTATATCGTTCATCATTCCTCGAACAACATCGCCAGCCTTTGAAAAGCACGCATATCACTAATTATCCAGCTTAACGTTGTTTTTTTTTAAATTTTTAAATGTGTATCACTGCACAGAATAAAAATAAATAAATAAAGCAAAATGGAAATACATATATACAATATAAAAGTGGAGAGAATAAAGCAAGCAAGCAAACATGTTGGATGCTTAACAACAATTGTTTCTGTAATTCATTTTTTTAGCGTAATCAGAAGCAAACAAGTTTTTGTATATATGGGGATGTGAATAAAACTTTTTGCTTTTAGTCAAGCGTTTAGCACACTTGATACATTTAATTAGTTTCTGCATCTAGCGAGACAATTATAACTACAAAGCTAACAAACACACAGTACATACACGTATGCAATACATACACCATACTATTATGCTTTTTTAAACATTTTAATTAATGGGAGTAAATTGTAATTCAATTGAAAATGTGGCTGCGAACCGCACATGGAAAAAATGTACAACATTGATAGTTGAGAAACTGGGTATTTTAATGACCACCCGGTTTCGATATAAATCTATAAATGTACATACATATACAACGCAAATCTTTTAAATGCGCATGGATTTAATACGATTTACTATTTGATTGCGTATTCCGATTACGTCTGCGCTCCGTTTAATGTTAATTATTTAATTGAGATAAGTTATTCCACGTGCAACGTCTGCAAAAAACATAATTGACAAGTGATATTTTTATCATAGACGGACGCAATAAATGCCAACCGAACAACAATGCCAATTCTTTAGCGACAATATGATTTATAGAAAGAAAATGCTTATATATGAATGAAGAAAAATGCAAGTTATTCAATAAGCATTCATTCATTCATTCACATTCACTCATCCATTCATTATGCAACAACACTAAAATATAAAATTTTTCAACATTAATGCCTTTTTTACCACCAGCGGTTCATCCGCTCCGCCGTTCAGTCGCTCGATTAAAACATCAAACTTGCAGTTAAATGTATTTAAAATTATTGATTGTTAAGAGGTCTGAAATGGTTGTGAAGCATATTCAGCAGAGAGAAATTATTACATATTCATCAGTGTTTAAATTGGAACACATTGAGAGATGATGAGAAGCCCAATTAGAAGCAGGCGCACACAATTTGCAATTTGGTGAAAACTGATAGCACCTTATTGTCTACCAAAACGTCAACCACTAAAATTCCTTGAATATATTATTGGAGCAAAAGCATAGTTTCATAAATATAAAGCGAATACAAGGATTCTAAAAGGGTCCTTTAAACTATTACCCGTTATATTCCTCACCAGAGTATTTTAATGAAACTATATTTCAGTAACTGCCAGCTCCATCTGTCATGGTCTTCTAACTTGATAAATGCATCTTAATAGAAATGATAATAAGAAATTTTAAATTTACATAACCTGTCACTAATTTTTAACAACAGAATAGGGTTTCAGATAAAAAGCCAAATTTGTTACCGAGCTTAAGATTTAATAACAAAACACATAAGATATTTTATAACGTGATAATACGTCAGAGTACATGACACCACGCAGGAAGTGTTACAATTCCGGTAAATTAATGAGTTAAGCGAACCAACATTTGACCCCTGACTCTCCCCGGATGTCACCCACGGTGTTATTACCAAGTACTAATACTGGCAGTAAGTAGAAACTTGCTTGCTTGTTGTGAATAATTTTCTCCGCTCGTTTACATCGCTCAACGCATTTTTTTCCGTAAATTAACAATGTAATTGAAATATGGCAGCAATTAATTCACCCGATATTAAATTAAATTATAAAGTATAAAATTGCAAACTTGTTAAAAAGTATAACTCTAATGCACTAAAAGCACAGTAAATGCGTTACAACGTTGTTGCAAAAACTCGCTATATTTAATGTTAGGTAATAGTAAATACTTGGAACTCGAGAAATGAAAGATTAACGTGATGCGAGCGTTTTCAAATGAAATTTGCAGCGGAGTAAAAAATGCATCTAATTTATATGTAATACATTAAAATAGTTAACCCCTCATTATCCACCCTATTCTTGGAATTAGTTAAATTCCTTTGAATAATCTGAGAGAGATTATTTGAGCGTGTCACCCAATTTACTTAGCTACAACCTTCTCGATAACCAAGTGTAACATTTGGGATAGAGCAGGTCAACAGCATAGCATATACGAGAGTACGCAAGGCATGAGAAGCACATTTGGTGACATTTACAGTTGACGACACACACATACATTCTATAATATATATATAGAAGGCAAGGTTGTAGAAGAAAAGCAATATTTGGTCGCGATAAGATGTCGCGTCAATGATGGAAGAAGACCTTTAAAGACGACGTCTACAAAGACGTGCACGTCACCTACACACATGTATTTGCATGCACACAGTTATAAAGGTGCTAGTCGCGACACTTAACAGTTACTTACTTCATCAATATATACACATAAATTTATTATGCATGTGATGTTAAAACAAACTGCACACACATATGAACATACGTAAATATACACAATGATAAATAATCTTTTGTGGCTGTTAAAGCAGGAACGCTTTTTTTCATCATGAAAATACGATAAGCATCGAATGAATTATTTTATTGAGTCAATTTTAAATAATTATAATTTCACACCAGAGATAAATTCAATAATTCAAATAATAAATTATCTTCGACGTTTTATAGATAATGAGTAAAGCGTTACGAGTAACAGTACGTTCTGTCCTTATACCAGCTCATAATAGACTATTTCATTAACATAATTGATAAATCGAAGTCTTGCGTTGAATCTTTTACTGCATTTCCTACGAGAATGCCAAACTCTCATTCCAATAAATGCTCTTGCTGCAGTGAATATAAGAGAAAAAAAAACAAATCTTCACTGTTACTGCTCATACTGTTGTTATCACAGCCACAATGCACACTCTATAGAGTGTATAATAAAATGGTCCTGCTATAGGTCAAGGTTCCTATACTTAAATATTATAGCCTCTCAATCAACGCCTTTTAAAACATCGATTGTATTTATAAGCACTAGAAAAATATGTGCTTTGGATGGAAATTAACCATATGTTCGGTTTAAAATAAGAAAGTTAAGTTAATTCGAGCCAAACTACAAACGCAATAAAGTTCAAACTATTATGAAGGAATGAATTTATTATTATACTTGTACTCTATCATAACATTAAATTTCTCTCTGGGTGAGTGTTTCCACTGCACACATTGCTTATGTGTACAACGATACATAGAACAGTATGTGATTGTATATATCTGTAATATGCAGAAAGTAAAAATGAGATAAAATGGGAGAGAGAAGCGAGAAAAAAAAACGCACAAGTAAAAAAAAACTATTTTCCACAGTAAGTATTAATTTTGTCGCTGATGTGGTAGATTACTTTTGGTTAAAGTTAGGAAAGGAAAAGAAAGACGACGACGACGACGACGACGAAGAAGAGGAGGAAGAAGAATAAAAAAAAGCAAGTAGTAGGTTGGTTGTTAGATGTTGCCGTTTCCCGGCTGTATAATGATAACGAGCTGGACTATTGTTGATGTCTTCCAAAGGCAGGCGCACTATCTCATCCAAATCTGCACCGCCGCTAAATGAAAAAGTCATTAACACCGAGCTCTAATCCGTGCCGCATCCTGCGATACGATACTTGATGAACGTTCGCTCCTTATTTCTTTCTTTTCTTCCCACACACACACACACACACACATATATATATAAGTATATATATATATCTATTTTTTTCATTCGTCTCTTTTCCACTCAATACAAGTTCGCTGACAAACATGTCGACACTGATGAGTACTCTATTCTCTTCGATTAGTTTCGTACCCTTATATACGCGCTGTACGTATCACACCCTTCTTCACATATGAGCGAAAATGAAACGTTCTATATATATATATATATATATATATATATAGCCTAATGACTATCTTCGTCGTCTTTTTGCAATAAACCAGTAGCATATAGTAGAAACTAAAACTGGCTTGGATGTAAGAGAATGCTCGCGCTTGCACGCTCTTTAATTGCTAATTGTCGAGGATTAAGCTAATAGTTTTGATCAGATAAAGGGAGAGGACATTAAACCATACGAGCCGGAAATGAAATTAAGTAAAAATTATCCGAATGAGGTCACTTAAATCTTGAATTTCTCTCTAAAACTCATGAATAAGTTAAACACATTAGGCGCATTAACGTGATTATAGCAAACGAGGCGCCATCGCATTTACTACTCTCCAATAATAAAATCCCGAGATTCAACAAATATACGACACGGCGACGCATTTCAAACGAATAAGAAAAAAACGGTGAAAATAGATGGAAGATGAAACGTAAGATAAATACAGATAGAAACTGAAACGTTCTTTTTCGGTACGAAAACAAAATTATTTACAATTAGAATTTGCGCCAAAAACATTGCTTTTAAAAACGGCCCATAAAGGAATCCATTACTTTTAAAACGTACATATATATAAAAACTTGGAAGGTTGTTTTTAAAATATTAGATACAAAGTATGAAATAAGCCGCTCCATTGCTAATTAAATGCACAATACTTTTACAACAAATGAGCGGAAAGAAATAAACAATTTTCTCAGGTGTCCCGCCAGGAATACAAATTGATACCAATTCATAAGCGAAAGTTTATGCTAAAAATTTCAAGAACAATTTTAGTAAAAGCAAACTGTGCCAATAAATAAACCACAAACTTCTCACATTGCAATGTATATATCTCCTATATTAAATAATTAATAAAAAACAAAGATTTTTTTTATAAATAAATCGAAGAAATGTACATTTATACACACACACACATATATATATATATATACAAAACAAAAACGTATAGTTAAAATATTCCAGGTTCTGAATGCTTAATTAATGAAAATTCCAGTAGAATAACTCGCGTTGAGCTAAAGACAAGACGAGCGCGTTCGTAATTATTCTGCGCTCGTAAGTTAATATTTAATTTTATCACGGCGCGCAGTAAATTTAGCACAACAATTTATAATTTTGATGAAAAATTAGCCTGCCGGGAGTTGGCAGTGGTAGTAGAGAGTAGTAGCAGCACTACATAGAGCCGAAAAACAATGAGTTGAAAGGAAGAAGTGTTAAAAAGCAAACTTGACTTATTAACATTATTACACCAACTTGTAATATAAAAATAATAATAATTACTATCGTCATTATTATACCAATTCCTCCTCTTATTCTATTTAATGCGCGCTTGTTTGATAGTCCTAATAGCATAAATTATTCTGCAATCGTGTTCTTTAGAAACTAAAATGTGTGCGTTGCTTGTTTTTGTATAAAAGCCAAAAAGCCTCATCAACTGATAATGTGAACGCACGCACGCACTTTATCTTCTGGACACTTGCACACCAACGTTCTAAACTGTTCTAATGCTTTTCATTTTAATTTAGTTTACTATAAGGAAATATATTTAAAATAGATGGACGATAAGTAATTCAAATTTGTTTCATCTATATGCACACACATTTAACACATAATATAAAGTCGGTCTTTCATTTCTAATACACACTCATCTCTCGATTTACACGGGCGCTTGAATTAAACGGTTTTGTGGTGACAAGATAAATATAAAAATTTGTCCATAAATTTGTTTATTTGTATTTTAAATATTTATATAAATTGAAAAAAGAGATATACTAAGTGAAAAAGTTAATGAATTAATTGCTCATTTTTCAATAAACTTTTAACTTACTCTTACACGGTTGTAAAGAGAACAGTTTACACGATTTTTGATGGTGTTTGACGTACGTAATTGTCTATTTAAATTTACACAATTTTGTTTAACGCTGCAGATTTTGTAGCAATCAATCAATATAGTGTATAAAGTCGAGAAATGAGTATTATCGGAGATAATTTTAATCGATTTAAAAAATAAAATCAATTTATTAGAATAGAATAAAATTGTAAAACGATTTCTATAAATGTGTATTTGTTGTGGGCCAACAAGCAAACATTAAAGCCTAATAGTGCTTCTAAATTTTTGTTTTTCCTGGAAATAAAGTAGTAGATTTTGTAACGCTTTAGCGCTTTCGTGAATCATTGCTCCACTTATTTATTACCCTAATGTTACCCATTCTTAAGCGTTGTGGGCATGCAAACTGTCTACTCATTCTTGTACAAATAAAGATTAATATACATCTCGTAATTATGTTCCTGAGTTTGCTGCAAGTTGGTTTTGTTATTGATGCGCTTAGGAAATTGACTTTCTCGCTTTATAAATGTATGAGAAGCTTTTTTCTTTATAAATGCGTATATAAATTTAATCTACATACATGCGGAGCAAAATCAAACAATAACATTTTTTCACTTTCGTCGAATATAAATCATTTCCTAACAAAAAAAATATATGGATATATATAAATATACAATATTTATTTTATTTATATACAATACAAGATCTACATGTATATGTTTATAACACGTTAATAATCTCACGCAAAGCTTTTCCTAATAGACTGTCTGAAAAGCACTTTAGTAATAGCTCAATTTTTCATTACTTATAGCTTTACCGAAAAAAAAACTACCTTTATATAAACGTATATATGGAAAATGTAGGTCACGACACCATATTTCATTCAGAGTTGGAGGAAATTGAAAAAAAAAATATTCTCCGGAAAAATTTTCACAATATAAACACGCATATTATTATAATTATATTAAATCGGATTTAGTCAAATCGATTTTTTAATCTGTTTGGCAAGCTCGAAAATCATTAATAACAACATGGTATGATACATGCTATTAATAAAAATTTCGGCGCGCATATAGACATTAATAGGATTACGAATCTTGATTTTAGTAATAACTTTAATAGCAACTAATTGAATAAGCGCAAAATGCTTAGTGAACAATAAAAATGTAAACCGTTGAAATATTTTAGCCTATCAGGCTTCCGTATCTTCGTAAATGTGTTTCTAATTATCTTATTGCAATGTAAGATGTAAAGTTTTGTTAAATCTTGATGCACGCTGCAAGTAGTAGCGAGAGCTCTAATTACAATCACTTAATAAACGTAATCGCTAGATACATTTTAATAATTACTTTCTGCGCAATACATTTCACTGCTACCAATAATAATGCATTTTATTGAAAATAATTATAATAATCTCGATCGTGCCGATTAAATTGCGCTGCTGCTGCTGCTGCTGCTGCTTCAGACTATTCTCGTACTCGTACACTTTGGTTCGTCATAATCATTATATTATTTTTGAATTAATTTTATCAATACCGGCTAAATGATGATGCATCATGCCGGTCGCACCGATTATTAATTTTATTCGCACGTTTATTAACATCGCATCGCTCGATTTGTAACTTCCTTAATTCACATTTCACTGCAACCATTTTATTTCACATGTATTAATATGCCATTGCTATATTTCACGCTTGCTGATTTTCAACTTTTCTATACAATCGCCGCAGCACTCTTCCTTCTAATCGCAAAACCAGTTCTTTTTCATTTTGTTTTTTAGCTTTTTATAGCGTATGCCTACATAATGCTACCGTTGCAAGCATTAAATCAGTGCTATTACAACACTATGTAATGCTTAATTTCTCGCTCGTTAAAAAAACGCATGTTGACGTTTTTTTTTTCTTTCAGAATGTTAAAATGCTTGTGTAATGGAGTAGAATAATATTAATTAAAGAATAAAAAAAGTATATATATATATTATGTATTTGTACATTCAGTGCGCTGTTTCTTAGAATAGTGCGCACTAACATATCATACATACGTGTATAAGGTTTTTTTTTTAATTTTCTCTACAAGTGTGTAAACGTCAATTAATTTAAATGAAGATAATCAAATAACATTTTAATTAAACAAGCTTTACGCGTAAGCAGCGTATTAAATCATGTAAGTTTAACAAATACAAGCGAAAAATGCTCTTGAAGGCAATCTAATAATTATGACATAAATTACATCTCATGGAAATAATTAAAATATCACAGGTCAATGAAAAGAAGCATTTAATAGACAATTAATATAAAGTGCATGGTTTCCTGTTTTAATTTTTAAACACAGAAACTACATTCTAGCGCTTTCATAAACGCAGATCAGCGATTAAACATTATACCAGTTAAAATAGCATAAATATTCAACGTGACTTGATTGTTTTTGAAAAAAATAGATTCAATGTGCAATAGGCGTTAAATTATTTAATAGCACATATAATTTTCCAGCAAATTCAATTTTGAATTATCTAGTTTGATGGTATGTTAAGTTGGCAAATAATTGCTGTATGGTAAATGCTCGAATACGTTCATCTCGAAAACAACAACGGTACCAGCATGTTAATGCACCTGAATTGATTGACTTCCAACCCCGCGCCTCAACTCCCTTGTCGGCATTGTCCACCAACTTGTAACAGACAATCTACTTCATGTCAATTATGCTAATGCCCGTAGTCTAACTAAGCGTATTGTATTCGGATTTAATTAGCGTAATTAAGCACGTATTACGCGATGAATACAACAGGCACGCGCTAATTAATAATCCATATATATATATATAGATATACATATATATAAATTTGAAATGTATTTACAGGATGGTCATAAAATCGTGGGAGGGGAAAGTCAACAGTTTGATTTGTTTACGTTTTCACTCCAGCATGCACAAATATCTTAGATAATTTAAGCTGCCTATTCAGTGAGTAAGCGAAAACAATGAGCATTCTTATTTTGCGAAAAAATCCTTAGATATTTTACGAAATGCTTGCACTCACGTTATATCTACTTAGATTGCTTTGATATCTGATATCAAGACAGTATTTTACAACAGGTTGAAATAAAGCATGAAATTGCCGAGTCTAAAAATATTAAATTTGTCAGTTGCTGTTACAGTATACGAATATAGAGCAAAATACAAATGCCACTAATATTATAGAAGATTAAATAAAAATGCATTCCATGTTTTCCTTTTATTTCACTGATTGTGATTAAAAGGCAATGAACCATTTATTTTTATATCCATTGCTTTTATGAATAACGTATTTTTTTAAACAAAGCTTTTTAGTTTAGAATCATAAATGAATTATAAAAAGTGATTACGTTTCATAATGGTTTAATTGTTGACGTAGGACTTAATCGTATAACAAAACACAATCATTTCATTTCAATGTTCAACATGTGGATGCATTTATTATGCATGCCAGACATCCATTAATTAGAAGCACAATTTAACGCACATTACCTTACACTAAAAGCAATTTTAAATATTTTTCTTAAATTAATAAATAGGCAGTAACTAATTTAATAATTGATTTATAAACAATTCTTGCGCTACACTACACTGCGCCTTCAACTTTTCTTTTCCTCACACAAACAAATAAAATTATTCTATTCAATTTTTCATTTTGAAGAAGTGTTTTCATTATCAGTTATAAAATGCACGCATCATACTACCTATTGATTTATGAGGAAATGAATAGATTTTATGCAAAACTTCTTCCATGTACTTGCACACATACCTCCTTCGGTATAACAAAATATTATAAAAGATGAAAATTTATTTATGTCGAGTGGAACAGGAAACCAATTTATTAATACGAGAGTGTATGTTTTGATATATTTTAATCTAATGATTAGTATAATAAATCTCAAGCAAGCACGAAAATTTTTCATCTTGTCACACATCAATTAACTCTTTTCCGCTTAATTAATAATTAAACAAATTTGCAACAGATACGCAACACACACAAAAAACAGTAATTACCGGCTGCTTTTTATGTTTGTTATATATATTGAAGTTGATGTCTCTATCAAAAAGATTGAAACATGTGCATATGTAGTAATTAGATAATCACAAGCCAAACAACTAACATAAAACAAATAATAAATGATCGGTAAAGATATTGCAGCACTCAATTTATCATATGTGATATGTTTTTTTAAACAGACAACACATTTTAGCGAAAAAAACGCGTGTGAATGTAAAATGTAATAAAAAATGGCTTTTAATGTATTATGCAAGTTGCATTGCATCGCGTGCATCGGGGTAGGTCCTCCTGCGGTCATTATACGAGATAAGCTGGCCGTTGGTGGCATTTATAACCCTCACCGATCAATATTTGACACCCTCGCTCCATATACAAAACTCTCACGTACATATTTTAATTTTAAACTTAAAAAAAATCTTTACTCTGACGCATTATTAATATATGGGTCACAAATTGCTAAGCCAACAATGATACCTACAGAACCTTACCGCACACATACACATCATACACATACACCACCACTATCTGCTTTTTTCTCGCTCATCATCGGTGCGGCGCTGAGAGAAACTGCAACGCTGCATGTTTTTCCAATACCATTTTGCTTTTTATAAAAAAAAGGGTCCCAAAAACTACACGACGAGTGAATTTGCGTCGTTCCATTGAAAATTGAATCGAAAATCAATAGACAGACCAAAGCACCCGTCCCCATTCCGACTAATCTAAGAAAATTCAATGGAGTTAAGCTTTAATACATACTTCAATGATGAAATTAGTTGGAAAGTGTCAGATACGCAAGCGTGTACACACTGTGGGAGAGCCTATTACTATTTATTTTTTTATCCATGATAAATAGTGCGTGATTGCGGAAGGCGAGTAATTTTTAATTTAAGCAGCGGCAATAAATCTCCAATCATGCCAATCTTGTAGCTATGCCCGAAAAACAATAAAATGCCAATAATGTAGCGCGTAGATAAGATGCTTATAAAGGAAATTAAAAAGCTCGCCTACATTTTTTGAAGTAGTAGTAGTGTGGATACGAAGAGATGTATAAATCATGATTGTGTGTGCACGCAAGGAAAGGCAGTTGTCATGAGCAGAGCATTAACTTTGCACTCACATACATACATACATATATACATACATACATACATATACACGTATATATCTAGAACCCGTTTTAAGGGACCGGAAAATTGACCTCTAATACAAAGGGGTTAAGTTCTTCTGGTTGGTTGATTGTCAGTGTAAAAGGTTTTGCGCTCGCTGATAATAAAACGCCTCGTAGTCAAAAACTCGATTTGAGAAAAATATTCCAAAGAATAAAAAAAATAAATGTGTACCAAACACCCGAAGAAGGCGTAAAAAAACCGCAAAAAGAACGTACAGCAGGCCTCGTAGAGCGTACAATCCTTTAATATTGTTAATGCGACATTTAATAGGTGTGTAAGCTGGTGCTTTTTTATTCAGATGCTAATGCTTTCGCATGCATTATTATGTTTGCTTTA
This sequence comes from Adinopsis sp. GC000173, assembly GCA_030264715.1. Lineage (NCBI taxonomy): Eukaryota > Metazoa > Arthropoda > Insecta > Coleoptera > Staphylinidae > Adinopsis > Adinopsis sp. GC000173. The sequence continues at coordinate 195,662 of JARJDW010007291.1, read as the reverse complement.
GGAAAAAAAGTATGTAAATATATTTGCTCTGGTAAAAAATTAACAAAACACGTACGCAAAGTGGAGAAAATATAAATGCAAAATTTGCAAAGAATTGCGTTCGGTGCAAGGCAAGGCGAGGAAGAGGCGCCCTTCTCGTAAATACCAAGCAATAACGGGAGCAAAGGCGTTTATTGCCGTATAGTTATATATACGCGCGCACACACACCATGCCGTACGAATAGCGACATTACTTTTATCTTGTGTGCTGCGTGCTGTTGACGCTCACGCTGATCTATTTGCAAAATGTCATTTATGTGTCGTACAAAGCGCCATATAACCAAAAATAGTTTGAAGCGATGCGTAAGCGAACGAACGCAACTCATAGAAATGTATTATTTCCTTCGTCGCTTATTATATCTTCTAGTGTGTTCACTCGCAGTGGTAGTAGTATGGTATGGTATGGTATACAGTAAGAGTACGAGTACGAGTACGAGTAGAGTCAGAAACGTTTTCGGCACTTTCTATATATGTATGTACATACAGAGGGTGTAAATTAATTTGGGTTTGCATGCATTAATGAAATTCTCCCTGTTTTACGTTTTACGACTTACACAAACAAACTTAAATACTAAAGTTATATTGAGAGCGTATAGGAAAATTGGATGGTAATAAGACATTTGAGAAAATGTTTTCAGCGACGCGGCGCGGCGCGGCGCACAAGGAAATACACGCCGTCGAACAGTGGAAATTTAACACTTTAGATAATGCTACTTGACTAAACGCTCAGATAGTTTTCATTTCATTTTTTTCTTTCGTTTTTGTTCAGTTTGTTTTCATATTATTGCGCGCTGCGACATCGTCGAAGCAGCAGAGGAAAAAGAAGAATGGAATGGGTTCGCGCGTTCGTAATCAATAAATCAGAACAAGAGTAATAATGAAGACGGATTTTGGAATGTTGAGAATTTATGACATTCCGTAAGGTAATTCTCCGTTTAGAAAGCTAATGAATACGTTCCAAGCGCTTTTAAGGAGAAATATTACATAAGGGGACCGGTTGGAATGAGTATCCTTTGCGCGACTATACTTTAGTATCAAGCAATTCTACATAAAGTTGTATAAGAGAACCATAAAGCCCAAATGTAGTAGTCAATTTTTCTCAAGCGACACCAGTTGAGTAATTAGACCAGTAATTGGGATCGGTGTATAAGTTTTAGGCCACATTATAAGTAAAGTCACGTAGTAAATTTAATTCAGACGGTAGAATGCGCACGACCTTAACACAACTCGGATTCGCATATCTAACAAATAGGCATTTTCGCATTCTGACAATAATTAAATGTTTGCCAAATTATTTAACTTTGTGCTTTTTAAATTACATACAATTTAATCAAAACGAGTGAGCGAGCCATATTTGTTTCCATCTGAGAGAGTGCAGATTTATAAAAAGCACACTTTATAAAATGTGTTCTATAAAGTTATCGTTAACTATCGCAGCATTTGCATATCATGAACATCACCCCCTAACACGTGTGCATGTTCCCTCTTTAACTTGGAAAATTGAGATATATTGCTATGATTTTATCAATATTTTATAGTATCGCTTTTAAATCTAATTTGTGAAGTGCGTTTAGTAGGAAGGAAAGTATGGAAAACTGGTATAATTTAGCTACTATACTCTTTTCATAAATTTGTTAATCTTGCGCGCTAGCTGCTAGAGAAACATTTCAGAAATTTCTATTCAACTCAACTATTAAAAGTAAAAATAAAGTTCAAGCAGCTTTTCACCTGTTGTATAGTAGTAGTAGTAGTATAAGCTGTACGCTATCTTCTATAGAGACTATACGCGGATATACGCATCAAAAGTATCTAAACCATATAAAAAGAGTTTAAAATAATATTGGTAGAGTTATCCGGATTTCATATTTTATAAAAATTATTTTCATCATGATTTATTTCATTTGAAAAAAAAATAGGAAAAGGAAGAAGGAAGGAAAAAAGAAATCATGTAGTATTTGTATTTTGATGATCTACTACTTTTTAGATGAGTCAGAACATTGAATAGAATTAACAATAGAAAAGCTTGCGCGACCAGTGCAAATTTAATCAAACAGCCCCCATTTCATTTCATTGTGTCGATGGAAGCCTGTTTATTATTTCAACAGCGCGGTCAGCAGTAATAATGCGGGCGCACGGTTCTGTTTATGTTTAGGGCCGAAGGGAGCCACGGTCTCTTTCTAGCTTTCTACTATTTAGCCGGATAGTGTTGATGATGGTGTGCAAAAAGGGATGATTGTGGGTGATCGTTGGGTGGGTAGACAAAAAGCGGATAACGGCCCTATTTCAGGAATGCAAGGCGGGCCAGGATTCGGTCGCATTCCGCGTGAGTTTTCGACCAGCTATTTGTGCGCTTGCTGCTGTATTTTCCCTCCATAAAGCTCCAATTTATGTTGCAGCGGTCGGACGGTAATGATTTCCAAATATTCGGAAATTAACGGACTGCAGTTCGTGTGCACGTGTTTGTTCCGGCGCTCTATGTATGTACGAGATGTTCCAAGCTCTAATCACGTTTCAATGCTTTCCAATTACTTTAATATGCAAATAAAGCCATCATTTACCCTCGACACCCATTTCCAATTTTACAATTTCTTTCGTTTTTTTCTTCTTCTGTTTTTCCTTTTCTCATCGAATTTTCACACGATTACATAGCGGGCGCAGAAAAAAAGCAACAGAAATAAATTTTTGACAAACAATCTAAAGGAATATGCAATTTCAACAAAAAAATGCGCAATGTAATTTCATTTCCCTTTTTCTTTTTCTTTATCGTTTTGTTTTTGCACTTTTGAAAACTTCAAGCGCTCAAGCATGTATCAATAACTATAACAAAGTTCACATGAAAATGGCAAGTGGAAATAAGGATAAGCATATGTCTACATTTTCACTTACGAAAGGCAAAATAAAAAAAAAGGAAAGAGGAAAGTGCGTCTCAGCGTTATAACAGCATCAGCAGCGGCAATGTGTGGTGAAGTAGGCATTTTAGAAAAGCCGTAGAGTATATATTTTTTGTAGGAAACACGCAATCTAGACATTTCCATGTCTACTTGGCAAAAGATCGAAGGGTGTCTGTATTGCCCTCGCAGATAGCAACGCAAAACGCGCAGAGATATTGTATGAAGAATAGCGAACGAAGTGAGGCATCGTTATATAAAAAGAAATAAGAAGTAAATGTATATATATATATATATATATATATATATATATACATATAGTATATATAGACACATTTTTCTACACAGAACTCTAACTGGATGTGATAGACGTCAGTATGAATGAGCTAGAAGCAGAAGAAACTAAGAGAGCATTCGTATATCTGCAGATTATCGCCTAGCACACTTGTACTTTGTTATTCCGTATAAAGCGCAGAAACATTTCGCTGCGATAACAATTCTTCCACCAACAAACCATACATATACACAGAATTCAACAACAACAACAACAACAACAGCACCAGCAACAACAACAGCACAGGCAACAGCAACAACGTCGACGTCTCGGATGCGAATCTTTAGCAAAGTGGTCTGAATTACCCCGGTCATAATCGTAATCGTTTTGTATATGTGTGAGTATGTATTTTGAGAAGAGAAAGAAAAACAGATAGATACAAATGTGTGTATGTGTGTATTTATGTATGTGTGTGTGTGTGTATGTGTATATAGTATGGTTGCACGTCCTTGAAGCGTTTTATTTCTTAACTTGTTTCTGCACGTAATGGACGATTTTCTTGTTGAGTTGTACTTTACTATAAATAAAGCGAAAACGGTAAGAGAATAACACTAAATGGTTTATATCAAAACAAAAGCCAAGCTCGTTAGCAGGACTTTGCCGTTAAACAATCTTATCTAGCCGAGGGGATAGAGTTCAGTATAGTAATGAGAGAATCTCCTTCCTCATCTCTTTTCCACCCATTGCAACGCTTTTTCAATTCAACAATGTAGATGATACATAAACCTTCAGTGTAACGTGTATATGTGGTGCAACACATTCGTTCACTTTCATCACTGTCTCGCAATAATGATACCAACACATCAACAAACAACATGGAATAAAATTATTTCAAGAAGAAACGTTTTAAAACATGTATTGGGAATAATGCAATGCGCTGGCGATAAAGTTTTTTTTTATGCGATTAGTTGGTTTGTTGTAACACAAAGTGTCATTAATACGTTTTCCCTTCTAATTACGTCTGGTGAATTATTCCACATTTAACTGAGTCTACAATGCATGCAACAACATTTGTTTAAGTTTATTATTAATATTAGTCAATAGCTAAAAATACTCGTCGTACTTATTGAAAAAAAAATCCAAAGGTTTTTAATGATTAGATGTATATTAACTGATTATGTAGTTGTAAGCAAGAGTAAGCAATGGGAAAAATTAAACTAGAATACAACTTTCTTATCAAAATAGAATTCATTTTAATCACTGCCAATTCGTTTTCAATCAGGCAAACATTCAATTAGTGAAATGATGCAAATGCTACGTGACCCAATAGAGCCGTACTAGTACTACACGATATTTAATTATTTTAATTATACCGAGAACACAACAGGCCGATAGCCGTAATTAATAGCAAAGCTGCTGGCTGCTCTAATATCGATTATTTTAATTCCCATTTTAACCCCGATTGCAGGTATTTATTTTCAAAACCGCGTTTTTAATAATAATTCGTTTTCGCGTCTCCCCCCTCTCTCGCGCGCTGCCAACAGCCAAGCTTCGGCATGAAAATTTATTCATTAAACAATTTAATAAAAATATTCAGATACAACAACAAGCTATAATTTTTATTAACGAAAAAAAAGTACAGCTTAAACTTGCTTGACATACGTACATGGGATGGATAAAAAGGGATGCAAACTTTGCAATTTATATAATTAAATTTGTTGTTTCGATACTTTTAATTTAGGCTACCACAACACCGCGCGCTATATGAATATTGGTTTTGTAAACAACAACAATGTGACTTTAATTTTGTACATTGGTTCAAAAGAGAGAAAAATATCTATAGGCGATGTGGTGATGATGATGATGAACATCATCATAATAATAATAATCATCATCATCATCATCCACCAATATGATGTACGTTTTAGAGACCATTACGCAGCGTATAAACCTGAAACATCTCATCATGATTCTAATTAGTAAACATGATTCGCTTCACATGCTACTTATAAACAAGATGTTATCATAATTAGTCAATGAATGATATAAATAAGAAATAACGTTGCGATATATTTCATTCTAAGTGCGCATTTTCTATTAAGCTCCACACATATGTTCGCAAATTGCAAATCTATACTTGAAATATTCTCCGAATAATAATAAATACATTTTTACATTTAATTATAATAATGGTAGAAATGGTGACATTAAAACAACCATAAAGATGAATTCAACAAATGACAGTTGACATAAAAACATATTAAACCAAATCTGAAGTAAAAGTTATGAATTTTGTTGTTTTCTTATGATAAACTATTTTTTAATAATTAAAAAAGGATTAAATATATGAATCGTTTAGCTTGGAAGTGGTGTAAATCCATATTTTAATTATTTATTATTGATACACCTAGTTATTGTTTAATATAACAAACAAACATTTTTTGAATAGATACAAAAATAATTGCAAAAATATAATTATTGCAAAATGTATTGTTAATCTCGTTTTGATTCACCATCACATTTTCCAATAATTATATTGTTGTACAAAAATTATTTGTAAATGTGAATTCCACCTACCTTTTGTATATTTAATCCTATATTAATTAAAGCTGAACTGAACGCGATTCGTCTGTGATAAAAAAATAACAAAGCCAAGCGTTCGATTTAAAGGTGAATTGTTCAATTTGTCTCCTTAAATTAATATGTTTAATTTGAGTTTTTATGTCAACTGTTATTTATTGTTGGTCGGGGCTAATATATTGTTAATATAGCAATTTTTAAGTGAATGAAAAAGTGGATTGCTTACACACAAACAAAAAAATGAAATGAAAATGACAGAAATAAAAAAACAAGCCAATAAGAAATATATAGTATGTTAGAATGGAAGAGTCATTTTTGCATGCGTGCAATTTTTACATGCATTCACTCGCACACAGCTGAGAATTCTCTGAGAAAATATTTATATTATAGTAGCAAATTTCTAATCATTAACTATATATATATATATATATATATATATATATATAGTATATATAAACGTAGGTATAAAAATGATAATGATGCGAATACGATTGTGTCATTTACTACAATTTTCTACTCATTGACCACCAGCCGAGAATTGCTAGTTACTTCAAACTATAAATTCATATCTACTACTACTACTGCACACTCACTATGTATCTGTATATCGTATGCGCTTATATATTATTATAATGAGTTTCTAGGTAAATTATATTATATCTATGTTTGCTCCACATCTATGTATGTACGTACATGAATATGTTTGTTTAATTGTGCACATAAGTGAAAATCATGTTTGTATTAATACATTCTAGCATTTGCAGTGCACTTGTACCAAAACATTACCAAATTATTCAATAGATATTCATGTAAATAAAATCGTTTGATTGAAATTTCAGCAGCTTACCAATATTAATATATATGCCATGGTAGTGAATAGTCAACATTTTCAATTAATATTTTATTTTCAATAATTACAGTTTAATTACGATATGTACATGAAATATGATGATGATTATTATTATACATATATATTTATTAACATTAGTAAATAAACTCATTTAATAATTCAACGTTTAAAATAATAATTAAGCCTGCTTTAATTTACTCAATATATGAAAATATATTTAATCAACAATCGGTTGTACGTTTAATCATATAATTCACATTTTGTGTGTTTAGTACGTATTTATTAATGAATTTAAAAATTCTATATTATTTCATGTAATAATGTAGTCAATATTATTACGTTTAATGCACTAAAATGTATTTAGCAAATTTTAATATTCTTAAACATGCAAAGTTAAGATTATACGATATATATACAAGGTCTTCTTAACGCAATTATGTATATTGAAATATTTTTATTAAATTTTACTATAAAATGCTTGTGTAGTGCTGCGCACTATACGGCAAAGTGAAGTAAAAATATCTAAATAATAAATTTCGAAGAATTTTTATTAAAATTTATATTATAATATTAATACTAGGAAAATGCAACTGAGAATTTCAAAATATATTATTTAGAGCTAGGTAATTGTAAACGATAAACGCTATATAAACAACAACGTGCATTTATTAAAATAAGATACGTACATGTAGTAAAATATACGTCTACACACAAACACACAGCAAGCAAACGCAAAGGCAATGGCAACGGCAATGGCAACGGCAATGGCAAAGGCAAAGGCGATGAATAAAAAAAGAATTATTTGTAGGAAGTTCATAATATATAAGTGTCATTATTTGTGCATAGATATGAAAAGATTATTACCTATTTAGTTGTAATTTTAATTAATTGGAGATAGAAAGAGCACTTAAAGCCTTACAATATTTCATATGCGTAGAAAGTATGTAGTTATTTGTAATTCCTAGACGCTGGAAGAAGAATGAATAAACTCACACGTACCACATACGTATTATACGTACGTATATTGTGTTTCCGGTTATAAATTCTGCCTCATTAAATGTCAAACTTCTATGTTATCATAAGCACTATAACCATAATATTATATACGAATATACATTATCATAAAATAATATAGGCCATAATATAATATATAGTGACATTACACCATAATGGTTGAACGTATCCTTATACATATATCTACGTATATATAATGCACATCATTTTATTAATAAGTTTTTATATTTCATATATTGTTTTGCAATCATCTCTACCATAACGCGAGTAAATCATTTTCATCTATTACATTTTTCACAAAAATTCATATCGATTTCATGTACAACTGAACTTGGTTACGTTGATGTTGAAAAGTTTAACATAAATTAGACTTGTGTTCGCACATACACGTAATTATTTTTTGATTAAATTTATACTTGTGTTTGGCATTTATTTATTATGCATTAAAAAAGGCTAAACTAGCGAATACTTTTTTTTATTTAATGAAATACTGTGACTGCAGCACTAATTAAAACAGGATAATAAAAAACGTGAAAAAAGTTTTTTCATTCATTTGAAAAACGTTTTTATGATGTTTGATTATCGTAATAATAAAAGATGTAATAATACATCTGCGTTGATAAAAAACTTCCAATTATAAAATTTTGTTTAGAAAAAAAAATAAATAAGGAGGAGAAGGGTTGAAAAGTTCGTTCGTCGCGCATTTATATAAAAAAGGGTTTGAAGTAATTTAAGTTAATGCGGTTGGATTCAAATTACACGTAAATTTAAAGCTTATAGATGCAAAATGCCTTAACGAAGACACGATTAGATTGGGAAGATGGCGAGCATTTACAATTTTATTGCTTTACTGCAAAATTGATAGTCATTAATGCTCACAGGGAAGTAAAGCTAGAGCGAAAAAAAACTGCAAAAAACTTTTTCAAATAAGTTTCTTATGGTGCAAAATTAGCAGAAAGATTTATCGATTTCCTTTTTGTTTTTGCAATCAGTTTTTTGCGTGCATTTTTCGTTTGCATTCAAAATATTGCTTGGAGTTTCAAAGTAAGATTACTTTTTTTTTCACTCTTTTTATGAAGAAAAAAATGTAGGCTCCAATTATTATTAGTCATCATGTACATACTTATTTCATGAAGTAAAAAGGGAATGAAAATGAGTAGTAAAAAACGCAAAGTTCATAAAAATGGATTTTAGTTAAATGTTCGCGTTCATTGTATGTACTCTGCTTCCGGTAAATAAAAAATAAATGCAAAACGACCGCATTTGTACAATGTGCAAGCTGTATATCATACACACGTACATACTCACTTTCATACATTCATAAAAAAAATTGCAATAAGAGAGGAAAAAATTCAGATTGGAAAAGCGCGCTTTTGCCGCCGCTGCGCTATATTATGATTGCAGGCAGCTAGAAATTGATCACATTTTTAGATTATTTCAAATTCCACATTTTACTTTTCCTATACACGTTTAATATATATACATACATGTAGATTATATTTTTTCATGTGTCTCTTTCCTTCTCTCGCTCTGTTATTATTTTTTTTTTCATTATGATCATCATCTCACGAATTTTTTCTGCCTTTTCTCATTTTTAACACACGGTATCGTCATCACACGCTCAACGTGCCATACCGAACATATTTTTCACCTTTTCCAACCTATCCACATGTAATGTCTCAATGTGCACGGCTCATCGCCAAAAGCAAAGCGTTAAAAAACCTTTGTACCAAATCATAATTTGTATTGTAAATGAAGCAATTAATTAAACATACAGATTCCGTTAAAAATCTAACAAAAGATGTGAATATTCAATACGTCATAGGAAAAATGCACATTTTTTTGCGCTACAGACTTGCAAATCGGCAAATGGAAAAAAATGTAAAACACACAACTTGATGTTGTAAGCAATTTGGCCCTTAATTTATGACCTGGTTCAATCAATTTAAAATTATATTTTTTTGAATATCTAACAAGCGCACCAACAAACAAGACAGTGTTTCCAAAAATAATATTGTTTTATCCAATCTATTTGATTTTTATTATTTTTCCTTATATAATTTCATATAATGGTCCTTCCTCATCCTAAAAAATACGATTTGCAGTCCGTTTTCCTTCTTTTCATATTAAATATAAATCGCACGTACGGTTTGGCCCTCAATAAATAACATTTTCCTAACTTCGTTTCCAGTTTGTGTGTCAAAAAAATCAAGACCTTTCTAGGTTTACAGGAAAAGAAATAAAGAAATAAGAATGAGGTGAAATTCAATGAAAACAACAATAGATAGAAACAAAATTTGTTTAAGCACTTAAATCGACAACATAAACGATTTTTTAATACGATACGATACGATGTAATTGTAATGAAATTAATAACTAAGTAATATCGCAAATAAGAACAACAATCTCTCTATTTTCATTTATTTATTATGCATAATCGTGGTTTATCATCATCATCCTCGTTTTGGGTATCTAAATTTAACTAAATAACAACATTTATGTACTCATACTAACAGATATTCAATGAAAGCAACAATAGATAGAAACAAAATTTGTTTAAGCCCTTAAATCGACAACATAAACGATTTTTAATACGATACTATACGATACGGTTAAGAGCAGCATGTTGTAATTGTAATGAAATTAATAACCAAGTAATATCGCAAATAAGAGCAGCAACAATCTCTCTATTTTCATTTATTTATTATGCATAATCGTGGTTTATCATCATCATCCTCGTTTTGGGTATCTAAATTTAACTAAATAAAAAACATTTATGTACTCATACTAACAGATATATAAAAGTACCTTCAATTATTGTATTTCAGATAAACGTACATTTATTGCTGCCTTAAGCAAACCCCATTTTCCCAAAACAGATGGAGATAAAACCGTATAAATAATTGAACGAGATGCAAATATTGCTGGTATCCTCCCCTATGGCCAAGTATCCTCCATACTTCGCTTTTCTACTGCGTTCACTACTTACATTTATCTTTTTAGATTAGAATTTTGTTTATGACTGCATATTACTTGGTTAGGATAAACCAGCACGAATTTTGTAATTAATAAATATTTGAACATGTTAGAGCATAAATTTTACATTTACAATCGTATACCTCTCTACGTATGTTATGTATGTACTATCCAAATATATGAAGACTTGTATATACTAACTGACTGCATGTTCTATGTTGTAAAAATTGAATATGTTAATCGCTTCATTAAAATTAATGAAAGAAGAGTTATTATATATAGTAAGATGCTTTTCATACTATATAGATGTATATATATGTACATATATATACATCTATGAGTAAATGCAGAGTGAAAATAAAATTTATGCTGATAAATAACAGGTGGAAATTGAAATATATGAGGGTATTATTGCATCTTGTTACACATTTTTTTATGTTTGCTAAATGTGACGCGTTTTATGCATATGTGCACAACTTCTCCACTCTATAGATAGATTATAAATCAAGATGCAGATAGATTCTAATGTTCAACGAGATACATACACATACATAACACAAACTGGACACAAATATCGAACGTATATAAACTACATTGAACGTAATTGCGTTTGCCGACTGCTTTATGGCAGACTTTTGTAGCTAATTTCCTGCCCGCTTTTTGCCATTACCACATCTCTACAAGTATTTTCCAACATCATAACTTATATCGATTTAAATGTGCGTAGTATATAAAATGATTTGAATGCGATGTTATTTCGACGATGGGAACACAAGCCAATAAAAAAAAATTAGAAAAAGATCTTTGATGGGTAATTATTATCTCTATAATACGCTTTTGCCGCTTCGAGATAAATACATAGATAGGAACGAAATATGTGATAGCAGCGCACACATATATCCCTTCAGTTTTTTGCAGCAATGTATTTTTTCTGTCGTTGTGCTTTGGGTAAAAAGGCAATTTAACGTTAGTGATGCGATCAATGTGCAATACGATGGAAAAATGAAACGTTTTGATAAATTCCGTTGAAGCGAAAAGTGAAAACATTCAACGAATGATCTTATCGGAAATTGTATGCCACTGGTACACATTACTATGGCATCGCATGAAAAACTGCTAAACACACACACACACACAGACACACTCGCAGTTGGAAATAAAAGAAACTGATTTCTAACCAATTATTATCAAGCGCCAAATCATGAGATGTTGTGCAAATAGCTGCGCTGCTGCTTCAAAACAATTTCACAATTGCACAAATAATAATTGATATCTATGTATATATGCAAATAATAAAAATACAATCATCTATCCATCTATCCATCTATCTATCTATCTATCTATCTATCTATCTATCCATCCATACGTACGTATCTCTAAATCAGAATGATTGCTTTATGCGCTGCGCTGTTGTTGAAAAGAGGCGCAGGCAGGCAGTGAGGCAGGCAGGTATGAGCATGACTTTTTTGCAAATTCTATAAACGACGTTAAATAAAATTGTTTTTGAATTTACATACAAATTACATACAAGCAACAATGTGTTATAATCATAGAACCCATATCAAACACCCCATCAATATTCTGATGGGCAGTTAAACGCAATTATGTTGCGCCGCATAATGTGTAATCATGATGCATGTGCACATTCGCCAAGTGTTCAATATACACACATATGTATGTCAATATAAAATTCATTACATATATTGCATATAATAATACATACAATACGCTAAAAATTACATTTCATACATTATAATTTCAGTTTTAATAAATTTGTAGCAACAAAAAGAAAAATCAATTTAAGTAATGATTTTATCAATTGCATAATAACTACATTTCTAAGTAAAAGTAATGTGTGCTTGCTTGCTTTGCTTTTATATTCAACATGAAACTAAGTTAAATTTTCATTGTTTATTTTTGATAAACATTATGTTGAAAGAACGTTTGAATAATTCAAAAATGTAAACTAATTATCTATACTTATGTCAATGAAAAGCTATTTAAAATACATTTAATAATGCAAGCATAAAACAAACAAAATTTTAAGCAAAAAACTCAACTGCCGGCTTGCTGAAATTAATAAATAAATTTGTTTGTGTTTGCTCTGTTTAGATATTAATAAAGGCAGGAATAAATTAGAATTGCTATTAACAAAGCAAAACATTACATTCCAAATTACTTTTTTTAATAATTTATTGTTATTTAAAGGAATGTTTTTTTTCTTGCTTCTTGCTTTTTGCTTCTTGTTTGCTTTTTTGTTTTATAATATCTCGTGTATTATTTTTTTTTACTTTCACCATATTAAATACTTCTTCTACTAATTGGATTATTAATTTATTGCTGCAGTTACTCTTAGCGAACAAACAATATTCTAGTTTTATTACTACTACAAACTTCATTCCTGTAATTCAATTCTGTAAAATAAACGGGTATCGCCTTCTTTTGATAATAAAAAAGTTAAAATTTTATTTGCAATGTTAAAACATTCGAAATAAAACTACTTTGTATTATATACGTAGTAAGAAATTCCGATAAAATGTAATGAAAATACATATAATGATGAAAGAAACATGATTTTTTAATACGCATGCATTATTAACGATATTTAGTTAAAAAATAGAAACGAACGAATCCATAATAAAATAAAAAGCGACAATAACAACAAAAAGCAAGTTTATAACGCACATGATAGTAATATTTTTTTAATCATTGAATGTTGTTGCGTTATCGCTGAATGGTATTGTTGATAAATAATAGAGTATCAAGAGCAATTTACAGGCGTCCAAACGTGTGCCATATTATGTATCAAAATAAACTATCCACTTGGGCAACATTTCACTGCCACCGCCGCTACCATATTACCACTCTATCGGTCATACAATATTTATTGTTGTGATGAAAATATCTCAGAGCGCACACTTTTAATACCGATCAAAATTTATATAAAATGCCATTTTGCTGCTCATTGAACTATTTCAATTTCGCCGAATATATATATTTATATATATATAATATTTTATTCACATTTCGTGGAAAATATTTTTAAATGGAAAATAGATTAAACAGTATTCAAAAAAACATAAAATTCCATATTATATTTGCTTAATAAAAAAATCCATACATCAATATTTATTTACTCGGGAATATATGATATATATACACACACACACACATATATATATATAATATAATATAAAACAAGATAGTTTGGGATAGTTCAATGAAATTTTATATAGATGCATAAATAAACACTTAAGATTTTTTTATCAATTGGCAAGCAAGACAATGTTTGTACTATAAATCGAAATTTCACAACGATACTGTTTTACTGCATTATGATATAATGTGTTTTATGTTTACAATAGACAAGGAATCTGTTTACTGACCAAACCTTTCACATATGCGGCTTTTCCCACATAGAACATCCATCGCCTACAAACTAGTCTACATAAAAATAATCCCACCGACTACCTAATAGTTAATTTTTGCTAAATACTTGCCGTCAATAAAGCAAAATTTATATTGTATATGTATAAGCATATGTATGTAGTAAAAAATTAAATATTGTTCAAGCATGCACACTTTCATGAAATATAAAGTGTTTGTTAATAAAAGTTTCTGTGCAAAAACAAGTACCTAGAAACGATAGGGAGAAAAAAAGCTATTAACGTGCTAGAACAAAACTTGTTTTATATATATATATATATGTATATATATATGTATAAAAACGTATAAATTTCTGAAATACTCCGTTGTAATATTAAATATCAGATGCACATCCAACAATTTCGATATTATTTTTTTATGTTATTTTTGCTAACACATTTTGCAAGCCTATATTTTTGGCCCTTCGGGAAATTACCGTCTGCTACTGTTCCACTTTTACAAAAACTTTATAAAAAATTAATTAAAATGCAAATTTATATTGAAATATTGTGCATAGAATATGCTAGCGCGTGAACGCATGAGCTTATATTTTTTTATAACAGCATATTTTTCACTATGCCAGTATTTGCTCATAAAACGCCAGCGCATATATTAAAGCTAAATAACTGATAATCAAAATCATTTAAATTGAGTTGTTTATTATGTATGGAACGATAATACGCCATAAATCATAAAAATTAGTTAGCGAATTTAATATATTAACTGCGAGATTGTATTTAGTCGCTCGGCGCCTTCGCCATTTCCTATAACAATTTTTTCCAGCATTCAATTCCTACATTCTACCATTATGCATTTATCTCTATATATGCTATCATTTCCCGTGCGCACAGCATGCAACCACAATAGTTTTTATATATTAAAGTTAGCAATTCTACGAATTTGATTGTCCATAAAACTTTGTTATGTATAACGTCAAAAAACAAATGGATAAGAATAAAATATATAGGGTCGGTTTATTTACAAAAACCATTTTAAACATAAGTCAAATAAACGATACATTAAAGCAATAAAATGTTAAAATGTCTTAAAATCAATTGCCGCGCAGCTCCTTTTTATCTATTATTATTATTATTATTATTATTATTATTATTATTATTATTGTATGTGTGTATCATCAACAACAAATCTCGATTTATATATAAATAATTATTTGAATATTTTTGCATTCGCACTACTCTATTCTATTCTACCTCCTTGCCTGCCTGCCTGCCTGAATTTTATTATTAAACGAATTCCTTAAAATTCAATTCCTGTTTTCAACATATAGAAAAATATGTAAAATCACATTCGCTTGTATTATATGTCGGACGCCTCAAGAAGAACGGATTTTGAAACTTTTCTAACAAAATGTAAAGAAAACAAAAATTTCAAATCACAATATTTGTTCATATTAGCAAACATGTACAATATTTTACATTAAATAAAATAAAAATGTTAAATAATAATATGCAAGAAGTAAATCATTTAAAATAACTGTTTGTTAAATTTGATTTACGTACTGTATACAACTATACACAATACAATAAGATATAAAATAAATAAAAAAGAAAAAACTTAGTCAGAGCCTATAAATCGTTTAGATAGTTTTTCTGTTTCCCTTTAAGTGTTATTAAAGTGTTTGTGCTATGATAAGAAAAAAATTAATTAATAATGGCAGGAAATAGTTAAATAAAGCATGAACATAATAAATAAGATACAATAAAATTAATGTATTTTCATTTAAAATT
Organism: Adinopsis sp. GC000173; assembly: GCA_030264715.1. Lineage (NCBI taxonomy): Eukaryota > Metazoa > Arthropoda > Insecta > Coleoptera > Staphylinidae > Adinopsis > Adinopsis sp. GC000173. The sequence continues at coordinate 179,867 of JARJDW010007291.1, read as the reverse complement.
AGACATGCACCCTCTTTTCTTGTCCTATAAAATGTAAAATGTATACACATCCAATTAAATTCTTTCCACTCAATATGCTCAAAACGTAAAATTTATTACTGACATTTTCTAATTACCATGTATGTAAATTTCAATATTAGAAAAACAACAAATAAATCTTACTTGTCGTCGGATTACAAACTAATAACACCCATAGAATATTCATGATAATAATAAATTTAATTAGTTAATATTTCATAATTGTTATTAATCACGCATCACTTAAAATTCAATTTAATAGCTTGAAATTTAAATTAAATAATACCTGCTAATTGATAAATAGAATAACCGCGTAGATAGATGATGTTAATGTTGTGCAATATAATATAATATTATAATTTGATAACAGACAACAAAGTATAATATCATATAATATTATAATGCGCGGCGCGGAAAAGTTAAATAAGAAACTAAATAAAAGTTGCTAAGATATGCATGCTCCAACTGTCAGTTGCAGGTTCGCTTTTATTAATAAATTCATATTTCCATAATATATTTTAAATTACAGATATTTAAGTTAAAGTTTATAGTTTTAAATTGTTTGAAATTAAATAACAATAGACAACATTTACTAAAAGTAGTAAAAGTAATTTATATCATTTGGAATGAAATTAGAAAACAATTTGACTTTATACTTTCCACTCAAACTATAAAACTAAAGCAATTGGACGCAATACTGTAATTTGTAAAAATAGCACTTAAACATCTTTGGGATGTCAGCGGCAGAAAAGTGCATCATATTTTTCACAAGCATAACAGAGACACATCTAAAATGTGTTAAGGTAAAACTTTTACAACTAATAAATTTCATTCCTTTCCGAGGCAATAAAAATAAAAATATAGTTGTTTGGATAATTACACAAACGCCATACGCTATAATTAAGAAAAACGAAACATAAAAATTCAGCCATTAAATCCCATAAACCATTTCGAGTAAAATATCTATCTATGTGTATCACATGAGCATCTATATATATATCTATATATACATATATACATCTATATGTATGTATGTATGTGTGTATGTGTGTGTAAATTGGTTTCCTTTCAAACAGACAAATTTATTGGAGGCCGATATATAGTGACAAATTAAAGTTATAATTTTACGTACAAAACGAATAAATTGCAACAAGTTCAAAGCAACGTCGTCGATGGTAAAAGATTTATGTGACTCGACGCAAAATCCAATAGGCAACGAATTGACTTTCGTTGGTGGCTAAAATACAGAGCAACGAACGTTACCAATACATTCATATATAGACACAAATACAACGAAAAAAAAACAAAAAAATACAGGATTTATGACCCTTTCAATTCGTTTATCTGCGGTTTACATTCTAGGTCATCTCTGACCTAAAAAATAACAAAGTAAAGAAGCAAATCCATGCGTATTCCATCATAATGCAACTGTATTAGTTATGCATCGTGAAGAAATATATTCAATTTTAACCACAACTAAGTCTCAAACGTTGCAAATTGAATAAGTACCATCATTCAAGATTAATGCAAACTTGTACGTCTTCGAAAAACTAATTTCAAGGAAAGAATGTTATAAATTATATCTAACTAAGTCAAAATCGATTCTCAGTTTAGTTCTTTACGGTCAGTGGCGGATTTACTATTAGGCTGTGGTGTAATTTGGTTCGGGCCGAGCATTTTAAAGAGCCCCAAAACATTGAAATCATTTATTTATTAATAATAGGTATAGTTATTCCTAACTGTATGATTAAACATAAGCATTTTACTCAAGTCGCCTGTTAAAATAGAGAAAATTGTGAAGATCGCGGAAAAACAATACAATTCGTTGTAGTATCTTTTAATATTTTATCAATATTAAATCAGTAAAATGGCTCGATAATAGTTGACGGAATGAAAACTACAGAAAAACAGTGAAAATTTAGGTTATTCCTCTATAAGCGTAAAATTTTACCCTTCTCTACGTATTTAATGCACCTTTTTTCATTCAATTATTGTCTTTCCTAGCAATTTTCAAAGTTATTTCCTTCTATAGTTTGCTACATTTCTTGACGTGATTTGTAATTATTTCAAAAGTTTTAAGAAAAAAATTGTCGAGGCGAGGAAATTGACTACTCGTTAAGCGAATTGTAGTATATAAATATCCCAATTACATTTATGCCTCAAACGTCCTTAAGGCTAAATCGACAACTGTTTACCGGTAACTAATTTTCAACTTGTATTTACTTTATTTAAAATCTGATTAAAAGCCCATTTCCCAACTAAACTCTAGCGCTAGATTAATAATAATGCTTGCCCCACCAGCACAACATCGCAACAACGATAGAAATCTAACGATGATTTTTTGCCTAGTAGAATACATTTATGTGTACATATTTATATCGTAAGTGTTCGCTTATAGTGCTTAATTGTGCCATTAACTTATGAATGTTTCATCGCTTAATAATGACGTCAATCATTTAAAATTGCAATAGAGTACGCACATTAATTGTTTTTTCTGTCGAGAAAAGTAAAACTAACAAGCAAAAACCTAAGATTATTAAACAACAAACGCTTTCAAGTATTTTCATAAACATTTTCTGATTTCTTTGTTTTATACGCAACATTAAAAAACAATTAGTAAGGTTTTTTTGTAAAAAATAATTAACGTCGTTAAACTGTCATAGATAAATGTTAACTTAGTATAATTCTACATTTTAAGCGAAATGTAGAATTTAAACTATTATACATATAAACATACATGCTCAATCAAATCAGAGAACATAAACATAAAATGAAATGTATTTTTCTTCACTAGAAATAATGCCTACAAGGCTATACATAGGTCTGATTTCAAAAAAACATATCAATTTCAAAACTAATACCCAATTTATAATTGGAAAAATCTTACTTGAGAATAAAAACAACTTTCACACAATCAAAATGTAATTACTTGTATACAAAATGGAAACAATTTCAGCATTTTAGAACTCAAGAATAGCTTAAATGTACAATGTTTATCGAATAAAATCACGTTTTAAACTAAACTTATCGTTTTCTGCATGACACATAAAAACCCTTACTCTTAAAATTTTCAAGTGTGTCATAAACAAAGTATATAAAATGTTTCAATTTTTGTGAGATAGTGTCGCAGACTAAACAATTATATTACGTGAACGTGAAAAAGGCATATTTATAGCTATTTGTCAGAAATCGTTCGATTTATCGCAACCACTCGACTCGAATGCGTTAACATATTTAACGTACTTGTCTTTTTCAATTGAATATAGAGACATTTTATCTTCACCAGATAAACTATATGCGCTGTTTAGCCAACTATTCAATTCAGATTAGCGCGCAATACCGGCTATTGAAATAAGCCCATCATTTTATTTAATTATTTGCGATCGCACACAAAATTAAGCTGGTTGTTGGTTTCAACACGTGCGAATGCGTTACGTAGCGTTGTTTTCACCCCCCAACGTTATAAATACAACAAGCCGTATACATTTCAATAAAGCATTTTAGATGCCTACCTACCTTGCCGTCGATGCATCCGTAAATTGATTTGATCGATCGAATTGTGCCTCTGAACGAGAACCATCATCATCATGTCGCATCGTTCCTCCTTCCACATGGTTGTGTTTGTGTGTATGAGTATGTGTGCGTGTGTGTGTGGATGCCGCTGCAAGCAATTCGCTAAATTAACTTATACAACACCTAGTTTGTATGCCAAATACTTACACACCACCTATTCTTCATAATTGCCATCAGCCCATCATCATCGCCCTCATCACACCATCAGCGTTGTTGAAATCAAATCAAATTTCATCGATTACTAATGACATGCATCTTACACACATTGTAGAAATAAATTGTTTTTGAACAACAAACAAATTGCGGCTGATTCACTTGATTCTCTTCCCTCCGACCCTTGCACCTCTGTGCAAATATTATGGTTGGCGTAGTGTTTTGTTTTTTTTTAAATAAAATTGAAATCTCATAAACAATAATTTTGCGATAGACAAATATTCTTATAAGATTTGCATTGAGATAAAGGGAGATGGGGAGAATCATGTGTTTGATGCGCGTGCGCAAACGAGCGCTGTCAAAAATCTAGTTCTAACTTATTGTGTTAATTATTAATTATTAAGTATTAATACAATTTAAAAAATGCTACATTACGTAATTTGTCTTATTTTATTTATTTTACGGATTATGACACTCATATTTAGCAAACAAACTTAAATAGATTTTATTTTAACCTTAAAGTAAATAGTTTTTTATTTTCGGCGTTTTCACAAACTTCTGCGTAGGAATCATAGCGAATTTATTCCAAATCATTGTATGATCAGAGATGATTTTTATGTATTTCTAATATCAAGGTATTTATTAATTTATTGTAGTTATTTATGTTCATTCTCTAATAGAAAATGATTTGTTTTAAGCAATGCTTGTTGCAATATTTCGCTGAAGATGCACTACACTAGTAATAAATATCTCTGTATGCATTTCGCAAGGATGGTGATACAGTTCGGCAATTATAAGGAATCGAACATGTAAGTAATTTCCCGTACGATATTTAGGCGTATAAATTAATCGTGCATGGGTTGCTTGCAGAGTTCTCCATATGGAAGGACAACAATAACGACGAGACGTGGATGATTCAGTGGTGAAATATTCACACAAATCATATCATTCGAGAATGCATGGATGGCAAGGTGAGTCCTACAACTTTAATAAAATATTTATTGCTTATTGTTCTTTTTGGGCGGCAAATGCATGTATTTAAAATGCTTCAGCGCATTATTAAAAGCGGCGTTTTGCTGATGTGGAATTTCATAACCACACTTTGTATTAATGTTCTAATAAGATTGGTAAATGATTAGTTACTTGCGACAATTACTCGCCGATATTGTCTCTTATCTGAAAGAAATGAAATGACAACGGGTGTAAAATTACATTACATGAACATACACATAGTTGTTATTTAACTTTACTAGTTGATAAATAATAAATATATTTATTAGTGACAAAATTGAAGCAAATTTATGTTCATTAATCAATCACTCAAAGCTCAAATTGGCTTAAGTCTAATAAAAACAGAAACTATTAATATTAATATGTTGTATAACAATTTGAAAATTAGCAGCGTTACTAAATGAATTAGGTATATCAAATAATAAGTTAATTGGATAAAAAGTTGGGTTTAAAACAAAATCAAGTATTGTAACAAATTAAGTCAAAATGATTATAATTAGCCAATTTGATTAGATTTTTTGCGTAGCATACTAGCATACTATTTTTAGAATGTAGGTGGGTGTTAAGCTTAATGTCAACATTAGGATGCTAATATCATTAATTATAAAATGCAAATAAAACAGAAATTATTGAAAAGCAATACTCCCAATGGATCAACCGGTATAATCGCATGTTAGGTGAATTCTAAACGCTCGCGCGCGCTTAATTTGCTAATGGCCTCATATTTCATCCAGTACATCCCTTCACTAAACCGCAAATATCCATCTGGAGACGTTTTGCCCCCAACGAATCTGTCGATCGACACACGTACTAATCGATCATTCCCGTTTTTTTTGCAATTCCACGCTCTATCCTTTCAAAGGCTTATATCCTTATTATTGATAGCAGCCAGTATGATCAGCAAAATATCTAGGCTTAGACGAATTTTTAGAGGCACTGACCTTAATATTTAGCATCGAATGAAGGGCTTCTTCAACTTTGGCAAAGTTTCCTTTTCCTAATCGCCTTCCAGTAAATTTATAGTTACCAACTGACACAAGTTTACGTCCACCTGCCGACTGAAGAGTCATTTTTAATATAGAAATTCCACTTTATATTGATGTAAATTGGAGGAAAAATAACTAAGTTGATTTGCCAGAATATTTTACACATAAAAAGCACTTTTTTCTTGATAATTTCGAATAAGGGTTTTTGATTTCAACAGAAAAACCGCACGCACACAAAACACTACTATGTAATCATGAAAAAAATTAGTTTTTTGTCTTTGTACAACTACCTCCCCTTTATTTTCAACTTTGACATAAAAGAAAACATTAAAAACTGTAACTTTTGACATTAATATTATACATAGCTTACGCAGAATCTATTAGTTGACATTAATTTACAGGGTGTGTATAAATTGCATTCTCTACTTATAATTAAATCACAACATGACATCAATTGCCATCTCATTAACATCACATGTATTAGTCGGGCTAATCATCCTCATTCTTCAAATGCTTTTCTAGCTAGCTAACTCTAGCTTCGCTTCGCTTCCAATACTCGCTCTATCCAATATTCTATCGGTCGCTTACACGCAGTCATATCGTAATCTGGAAATTAATAGTTGTTTATTATTTCTAGCATTTCAAAAATATTAAATTACGTATTGCATTGAAATGAACATCTTCACATTAATGTAACATATGAATGAATAATTGGAGTTAATTAATGATTTATGATTGTGAGTAATATATCGGAATATAAAAACTAATTATTTGTTTATTTAATTATTATTGCAGCAGTTTTAAAATTAATGCTGATGAGAAAAAGAGAAATGAAATTGATAAGTAGCAAAACTGTCAAATGTCAAATAAAACAATATTAATTATCTATTAATCAAATAATGCTAAACTACTCATATGTAGTAGTAGTAGTAGTAGTAATAGTAAATCGAAGACATCAAACAATGCGATAATCAATGAAATAAAAAAATAAAAGATTATAGATTATGAGAAATGTTGTATAATAAGAAATTTATAAAAGTGGCAATTAGCCATAAAAATAATTTTTAATTAACCGTTAATTATTTTACTTCTTTACTCTTATAATCTATTTATTATCAATTAAACGTGATTAATGTTTTGGTGAGCGTCTTCACTGCGAAGATAGTGTTACAACAAGTTTGCAGCTTGACTATGCAAACATCTGAGTCGCGTAAATTAACGGTTTGTGATAAGCATCGGGAAACGTTGTATGGAATTGTCAGCGTATTACATTTTTGCATACAACAATCGTAAATCAATCATTAAATTGCATGGGTATGTAGTACTATGCGAATTAATTAATTAGACGAGATAATTGAAAAGCTTGAATCTTGCCAATGGTATTTTGAATGTGAATGTTAAAACATCGATCTGCAAATTCAATATTTGTTAATTTACTGTTCGAATGGCTTTAAATCATTATACAGCGCAACAAATACAAACAGTTAATTAAGAAAACACCATAATTTGCGAGCGGCAACAAGAGAATGGGTGTTATCAGTAGTTCAGTAAGCTTGTATTAATCTACCAAATGTTAAAAGTTCAATTACTAGTTAAATTTCCTTAATGTGGTTCCAACTTGCAGCGAAAACCATTCTATTGCATCTATACAGTTTCATTACGTAATGAAGCTTCCAAAATGTACTCGAAGGCAGGAACTTGTCATGTTGTAGGTTTCAATACGTCTGCAGACAGATTAAGAAGGTAATAGCGTTATAGTTAATGTACTAGAACATTATTTAACCTCACAATTACGAAATTTTAACATGAACCAATTTCATGGTATATCGTAGAATGTAGAGAAATTGTTCTGCATTGTGTTTGCTGCCTGCTTAACATGTATAGCTACAGCAAGTATTAATAATTTTTATTTTAATTGAATTTAGTTTGTATAGAGCCGAGAACAGTTCCAATTTAAAACGATAAGCTGTCCGTTGCATTTATAGCGTTTCATTAGAAGCAGGCGACGACGGTTTCGAAGCGTCCCGTAAATGTAAGAAGTTGCTAAAAGATTGGATTTCAATAAAGCTGCAAGTTGCATTAAACAGCCGAATAATTAAACAATGCGTTTATTAACGAACGCGGACCCGGGGAGTTGAACGTTGAACGAGAATCCGCATTCAGCTAACGCGAATTTATTTGTTTGCAGCTTAAAAAATGTTATAACATCAGTTGGATATAAATTACTATATGAATAATGATGTAGGGTTGAAAAATATGAATAATTCAACGTTTTAAATCCGAAAGATTAAAACGGAAAGTTTTTTTCTTATCATTCCTGCTTTATTATACGCGCTGCAATTATATATGAATCTATGTGTAAGTTGTTTATATTAAATATGCCCTTTAAGCCATTCGCTTGCATATAAATTAAAGCCGAGTAAATATTCAGTTTGTTGATTCAACGTTCAATTGTTGAGTAAATTGTTGCTAGGTAAAAATAGCAAACTACTATTATATGTATAGTCCTCATATACTCGTACTATACCTACTACCTACTTGAATACTTTTGAATAGAGTTGTATCAAGTTGTATCAAATTTAGACTTTATTTTAGAATAAATGTCGATATCACTAGCTTTTTTTTATTCAATTATAATGTGCACGTAACCTAGGGCTTCTTTATTAAATTCCTAAAAAGTATTTAAAGTATGTTATCTTTCAAGTGAATTTTAATTAAAACTTGTCCTGTAGCAATATTATAAACAAGAATGTTAGATACATTTTTAGCCGTTTTGTCATTGCAAAACTTTGAGGCTAAAGACTTTCAAGTTAAGCGACTTGGGAGTGACTTAATTGAAATAGTTATCAACACTAACTAGTGGAAAAGCATTGTCCAGTAAGCTCGAGTTCGTCGTCTCTAACAGAAAATAAAAGCCGACAAACTCGAAACAATTAGTGGGACTTATTTAAAAAAATACAACTGCAATTGCAGCAGCAGCAGCAGCAACAGCAAAGCGTATTCTTTTTATAAAAAGAAATTAAATAAATATAATAAGTTGTATGTGTGTACATGTAAGCATTAAAATAAATATTTATAAAACTGGTCTACAGTCGAGGTTAAAATGTTCCAAGGCTGCATAAACAAGATCAGCTGTTTTTCATTAAATATTGCCTATCCCTAAACTTTGCAAATTATATGCAATTGTTTTCATACATAATTAATGCTTATAACGCAACAATAATTATCAATTATTGATACTTCCGCATTAAAAAAAATATTGCGTATCAGTATTATAACGCATTTATATTAAATTTTATCGACAATTATCATAAATATTAAATGAATTCATCGCATGTAGGTGTAGAATAATAGGATTATATAATTTCATTTTAATATATTGTAGAGAAAAAAATGTTTACATTGGAGTAACCGTATAATTTAGAAAGAATAAGATTTTTCGAATAATAAGCAATTGCTTGTTTGATCTTTTGCTTTAACTGTTTTATATACCATCTATAAATGTTTAAATTTCCGAAAGTTTTGTAACATTTTAGGTGTGGTTGCTAACTTTCAAAAGCCACATTATTGTTGTTTTATTTAATATAGCAAACAGTTGTTTTCCTTCTTCCAATGCTAAAGTTTCATATCAATAATTTTATTGATTGTATGTTAATAATCTATGCTTTTTTCAATGCTTCACCAGTTGAAGCAATATTTGTATTGTTGATATTATTTATTTTGCGCCCAACTAAGTATAATGCATTGTTAATATTTCATAGTTGTGTATAAATATTTTAAAATTTCATGCGTTGAAAAACTAAACAATAAACACTCTTTAAACCATAAACATTTACATTAAAAAATCTTACATTTAAATGAGTTCATAAAAATGAATTTTATCAAATCGATATTGGTAAGATATTATTGTATTAACTTGCAAACAAATCGATTTATGTCTATACTTGTGGTATACATATATTGATATATAATATAATATAATATATAAAACAGCCACTATGCTGATATCTACTTTATTTTATCCTGAATAAATAAAAAAACGTATATATTAAAAATAAATTAGAGCAACAATATTCACAGCATAATTAACTGAAACATTTTGGATTTTATACGCCTAAAATATTCTGCTTTAATGTTAATTGCTTAATAAATTGACAAAAATGTCATTGGATGATAATTTCATATTTTTGTGATGCCTCCTCTATTTGTTGTCAACATTTTATAGCATCATTGATATTTACTTACCGCTTAATAAATAATCTAGTCAGAGATGATATTTAAGACCGTTTTTGATCAATTTCGTAAACTGGCTAAACTATTGTACGTTTGTTTGTACGTGTGTACTTACGTATATAACTAGCGATTTCATCTGATTAAATAATTGTAAACATTTGTTATTGACGCCCACATATTATTTAAAACAAATATTGTTGTTGCATTCTACTTGTACAATATACATACATGTATATGTGGAAATAGACCAAGTATAGTTCAATATAATTAATTAAATACAATAAAATTAAGTTAAGGTGAGCATTTATTAACACATTTTATAACATAGGTTGATGTAATAAAATAATTAAGTATTTTAACATTTTATAAATAGTAATCACGTACATTTTTCTACAAAAAGTAGGTAAATAGTAAGATAAATTTAAATACTAGAAAGCAAGTCACTCGTAACTGCTGCTTGCAAAGTGCAAAAATTGCAATTAATTAATTAATTAACGTTTCATATTTACTTTACTCATATAACACATCTAAAATTATCGAAATTAAAACATATATTTTGTATATACAAATATTTGTGATAAAATTACGCAAAGTAATTAAAATCATTATACATTTATTTAATTTAATTGTTTGCATGACATTTAAAAATAAAATGTCTGCATTGCTAATACTCACGCACATCATTTGCATATGAGCAGATCAAAACAATAATGAATGCACTTCACAATTTTCATCAATTTTAAAAGCGAAAGTTCATACGATGATGCATTGTTGATAAATACGATTTTGCAATAATGTTATATGAAACAAAAGCATTACTTCCACCTCAAATATAATATTTATTAATTTTGATGTGACAGACGGCGGCGGCGCATATTTAAAATGATTTAAATAAAGCGTTTTATGATTTTTTTATATTGATCAAATGGGTATTGTGTGCCATCAAAATCTATATAATTAATACTGCGGTGTGAAAATCGTATTGGCCAAGTCTTTATTAAATCTGCACTAGTTACCATTACAATTAGAATAATTACATTTTCTTTTATTGTGAAACATTTGTTGGGTGTAATAGAATAAAGAGTAATTACAACAGTAACGTATCGTAAAAATATAACGTATGTATCTACATGTTGTTCGACGCACTTTTTTTTATTTCATTTGTGAAATCGAACGAATTCAATATTGTTTCGTACTTACATATATAGTACAATACAATAATACATCAATTCTAATTAATCAACTTAAAATTGTTCTTTATTAATTCTGCTAAGCACAAATTTATACCAAGTTGCGGTTTTGGTCAACGATTATTATTAGTAGTTGTATGGTTCTGATAATGGAAATTTGGCTTCGGAAATGAACATTAGCTTATAAATAAATTCCTTAATTTGTGGTTTTTGGGGATAACAGTACCTTTTAACAATTTACCAAACACATTACTTTCAGCCGTAGAGTAAATTAATATTTTTTTGCCGCACGGATTAGATCGGCAATCTTATTAGAAATGTTTATCAAACGCGCGCCATAAAACGATTATTTTATTTAAAAAATTATTAGAACAGAACGTAATATATGGATGTTAATTACATCATAAATAATTAATTGCGAGTAGTGAAGGTGTAGAAAAAGTATTAATGTGTATGTTATATGTTTCATTTTTTAATCGCTTGTGCATAAATTCATTATAATTGCAAAACATATTTTGCTTATTACATTATATCTCATTTGATTATATCATAATTTTCTATTCAAATTAGGCAAATTGTTGATTAGAGATGAATTTTTAATCAATCGATACCTTTTAACGTTCTGTTAATTGATGTTATAGCGTAATTGATGCATATAATTATAATTTATTTAAATTAATTGATGAATTATTGATTGTTGTTTAGTCGCTCGTATTGTTTTTATTCTATTTAATAACTAATTACTTTTTAATTTATAAATCCAGTAAAAACCTTGCATTTGAAAGTTTAATTTACATTTAATTTAATCATGATTGTGTCTAATTCCATGTTTTTAGCGTTTGATTTTTATTTACATTCACAAAACGGTTATTTTCATTTTGTGCAATATGAAACTTTGGCAATGCCCGGCAACGGCAAAACAATTCCACCATTGCTTTTTTACTCATCGGTTCATTACATATACACGTATTGTACCTATATACCTACATACAATATCTACTACATGTACATGTATTTGTATAATTAAAATTTAATTTAAAAATATACCTACATATATACAATAGGAAGGTAATAGTAGGTAAATACTTATAATACATACCTATACATACAATATTATATAAATAAAAGTTAATTTTTTGTTTGCCGAAAAGTTATAAACTGTCTTTGGTGTGTATTTAATCAAATTTGTTGTGCATGTTTGAAATACATAGTAGAATATTGCACAACTGAACGCTTTTCTCCAATTTAATGTTGTCAACTATTTCAATTAAGTCATTCCCAAGTCGCTCAGCCCAAAACTCTTCAACTTAAAACTTTATATGATAAAAAGAGAGGCAGAGAGCGAAAAAAATACGAGCGAATTAAATGTAACATTGTTGTTTGTCATAACACAACCATATAACTTTTAATTAAATTAATTCATGCTTGTTGAATTTTAATAATTATTGAGATTGTCGCGCATGGAGATGGAGCGCATCGTGAAAATGTATTTCCAAATGAATATTTAAAAGTACGTCAATCGACTTCTACCAATTTGCAAATCTTTTAATTAAGAAAGAGAGATAAAATCAAAATAAATCATTAATTCAATTCCACTTGAATGAGATCTCATGCGAATGGTGTAAGATAATATAAAAGCTGTAGGCGTTAAATTTATTAGAATTGAAAAGTTTAAGGCCCCCAGAAGTAGGTCCATATAAAAAAGAAAAATATATTTATAAAAGGGTAAAAGGAAATGGATATAAATGTTGGTAATAATGCGGACTATGCATCTTACCAACCTTAATGAAGTTCCCCTTCGTGTTATAAGGCCGAAAGAATCTGTTTTATAGTCAAATAAATCGTTTGCTCGCCGATTAAAGGCCATGCAGATGCGACACACTGTGAGTATTATACTCGAAAAGCCGATAATTCTTCTCGACAAACCCCTTAGCTTCGGTTTGAATACGGATTGCCTTTAAAATTTTCCTATACTAGTAGTAGCCTTTACACCCAAAAAATATATATTTATTTCGAGGGACTCATTCCATGCTAATATTATACTCCCACCAACTGGATTTGTAAATTCGCCGAGATTTATTTTAAAATGTAGATTAGTTTTTGGATTAAAGAATTAGCGCTTTTATGTTTTCTCTATATCACATCACGAACCACATTTAGAATGAAAAATGCAAACATTCAACATACAAACATACAACACACATACATATATTTTATATTCTATATTGGATATACTCGCCTGTACATGTAGATGTAATAATAACGTTAATGATATTTCATATCGCATCAAATTAATAATAAATAAAATATGGATTGAAAAAAATAATAATATTAAAATGAAACATTGAAAGCGTTTTAATATAAATTGCTCATTGTTATCTTATCTTGATTTTTCAAGCAATTAATAATTTAATAGTTGTAGATATGAATGCGTTTAGTGGTTTACCACTATAAACTATGAATAAAAAAATATTTTTCATGTAATTTAAATTACATTCTGTTCTGTTGTTTCGTATTCACGGTATTCACTGGCAAAATTGTTTCATCTACGCTTTATTCGATATAAATAACTAGGTAGTAAACATCTTAATAAATGATGATGATATATTTATTTACAACAAAATTAAGAATAATCGTTCGAGAAAAATACGCAACATTATTCTACGTCCTCTTAAAAAATGTATTATACATACACAAACAAACATACAAACATACATATACCTGCGCGATAAACAAATTTTTGAGTAGCAAATTTATCGGGGCCTATTGTTCACTTTAACGGTGAAATTTCAAAAATTACCAAAGCGATGAAATAGCAAAATGCTTTTTTTTCTGTAACAAATTAAGATAATTTGTAAGTACAAAGAAAAAAAAGTGAATAGGAGGCGAAATCCGTTTTGCTACAAAAAGTGTCAATAATGAAATATTGGGGGGCCGACTTACAAAAGTTTTACAAAATGTCAAAAATTAATCATTTCTACTTGTAATGCATTTCAAAACAGACATCGCTAATATAAAAGTAATATTGTCATGTCACTTATAAATTACCGTTTCATGGATTTTAATTATTTTGAATAAATTTAATTTGGAAAAAAAAACATTGATAGGTAGGTAGGTAGTTCTGATCGGTTTGATGTATCGCATCGAATTAAAACGCTATTATTTGTATGCACATACTCGCAATGTATAACATATGCATTTTACATACGTTTATTTTGGTAAAACGTTTCATATGTAGAAGAAACGTAAAATAAGAATTGGCAGGTACTTATTACATAACCTTGGCCTCTAGTAAAACTGGTAAGCGGTTATATTTAAACATTTTTCTATTAAGTTAAAGACAGTATTTCATACAAAACTACCAATCTAAGATACCCACATCGAGAAATGTGTTTTTTTATCACAATCGATATTATTTAAATAAAATATACAAATTTATTCCGAAATTCGGCAACTATTAATCAAGATCAAGGTTTCGATTTCAATTATTGTTTTTTGCCTAAATCCTTGACCATCCTTAACTTTATTATTATTCAAATTTGTTGGCGTGCATAAAAAATTCATTTTAATGCGTTTTTAATATTTAATTTGCCGGTTTTTCTCTTTCATTTATTTGTAATTAAATTTTTAAATATTTAATTTCAAACATTGCGTAATAAACAAACGCAACAAAAGTACGGGGGTGAAAGAAGATCAAAAGAAGACATTCTTTATTTTTTGCTCTATTTGGGAAAAAAGACATTAATTAATTAAGAAAGTAAAAGGAAATTGTAATAAACGAATTAAGAAATGAGAGAGGAGAAACGGAGGAAATTTCTACTTTTATATATTTTTTTTGTTGGCTGGAAAAGCGTTCTTCTTGGTGTTTAAAAAATTTGAATGGAATTGTAACAACACACACTCAAATTAGATTATTTCTTTAGCAAAAAATAGTGGATATTGTGTAATGGCTTTTTGGCTCGCGCATACTGTAGATTGTTATCAACAAACTTATATCTAAATTGTGTAATGTGTTCATTGCCAATTTAAACTTATTTAAAAATTTGTTAAACGTGAATTATTTTTATGCTTTTCTAGATGATTTATTTTGAATGATTACAAAACACAAACACATCTGGACACCTAGCTCGGTTCCCGCTCATTATTGTCGCACCACTAAATCAATTTTTATTACAAACGAAAATCGCGAATGGAAATTCGATCAACTCGACGTGCGGAGCGAAAATAACAAAAAACCACTCTTAGCAGAAAACATTGCATAATGTAATTTATTAATTTTTTCGCATACTTTTTTTCTTACTTTATGGCCATGTCAGCGACTGAAACGCACTCTTTTATTTCCGAGATCAAAGAAGCTACATGAAATACTTTTATTAATATATAGTAGCAAGCAATTTATTAAATTTTTTATTAAAAAACATGATCTTTAATAAGATTTAATTGCATACGCATACAATTTTACCTACATATAATATAACACATACGAAATCCTTCCACAAACATCGCGAGCACATAATTAATTTTTTTTTTCTTTTTGGCGTCAATACAAATATTTTTGATGTAATACGAAAAGTTGGAAGTGGTTCACTTTGTAAAATAGTTTTTCAGCGGCAATGTCATTGTCATATCCACATCTGTTACGAATGTTTATTTTCAGCAAAATTATTATAAATTAATTGAATAATTAACCGAGTGGAATTATTTATAGATAGCGCTGCATTTTATATGTGATAAATTAAATGACATGACAAACATGAAACAGATTTATATTAAGCGCTGGCATGACCTTATCCGTCTTAAATTTCTTGCAGAAAACGTTTGATCGCAAACGATGATTTTCAATGAAATGTTGCGTTCAATTTCATTTTGAAATAAATTAATCGACACGTTACCATTACTAGTTTGACTGTACATGTACATGTCATTGCGGCGCAATAAAATAACGCAAAATGTATTTTTATTCATCAACAAAAATCGTAAACTATATATTTGTTAAATATTCCGCCATACGTATTAATAAAATATTGATTATTAATAAAGTATTTATTATGAAACGCTGAATTATAAAATTTATTATATTTGCGGTCTAGTCTATTAATCTGCAAATTTATGTCAATGAAATCCTAAATGCAGTATTCATGTTTATCATTTTAATTTATTTTCGATTAATTAATTTATGAATTTGTAAACATTATGCATACTAGAATTTTTCGACTGCATTTCTGCATTTCTCCCGATATTAATTAATATATTGGTATATATTGTTATTTATGCACAAATAAACAGCAGCGACCTTTTTACCACAAAGCTATTTTTAATCTAGCTGCATATATTAAAATGTCTAATTTTGTCCAATTTTATCTATCACCAGTCGGTTGGTTTCTAGGATTAGCGGTAAATTTAGAACACGCACATTTGATACATTTTATGTGAAAATCGAACACACACACATACACACATACATACAACTATCTACGTAAACTCGTTCGTATGTACAATATATGATATAATTATCTGGTAGAGAAATATAATAATGCAATGAAGAACCTTGAATATTTGATCAGGCCGTGAAAATCCTTGTAACTACAACCTATCTCAATAAGGTGATGAGAGTGACGTACTACACGCGGATATATTCGAAAAAAACATATCATTATTACATCCATCACATTTTAGAGAAAAACTTTACGCTAGGCAATTAACTAATAATTAAACAATTTACACATAGCACGTCACATTGCAAACAAATTTATTTTTTAACACGAAATATTAAAATTACATAATGCTAGAAAGTTATTTATTTTCCAATCTAACTTTGAAGATTAATTTTTAATTTTCCCAAATATGTAATTGAAAAGATAATTGTAACGTTTTGCTGCCTGCCATCAAAATAGAAAAATTTATTTAATTTAGAAAACTAATTTCAGTTTAGGTAGTTTTTAAAATGAAATAAATTTTAAATTGTTTTTTTTTTTCTACTCTTCTCTCGCTAGATTTTAATTGCTCGAAAACGTAAAATATTCAATTAGAAACTGTCTATAATCTTGTAATTTAACTGTTGATTGAATTATTATTTACTACTAATCAAATTTTTGATGATAGATTTAATTAATTTTGCTATAAATTTTTTGCGCGCCGATATTTAGATCAAACTTTACATTAAAATTAATTAACAAATTGTTAATTATAATAAATTTTTATGGATCGAAAATAACCATAAAAATAAAAAAGCCACTTTAATTAAAAATCAATATTTAAAAAGATAAAAATCTATTTAAAGAGTGCGTAATGCGGTTTTAAAGTTGCTCCAATTAATAAATTAATATAAAATTGCAATAAATCGTAAAAGCATAACTATAATAAAATTCAAAATTGAAAAGATAAAAAAAAACTATATACCTACCAGTAAGCAATTAAATTCTTATAAAACTGCCATTCTAATAGCAATTAATTATCATTAATATATATATTTCTTTGCCATTTTATTTAATCTTTGATTTACTTGTAAATATTTATACAATTTCAGACGAAAATCAAGTAATGTTTACTCAGATGTTTGCAATTGATAAAGTGATGATCTAATATACGCCTTTTTCCAAACATGTTAGGAATTGGAATATATAGTATTATGCATGTTGGGAAAATTGCACAATTACATAAACAAAATTTCAAAATATATATGTGTATAATATGTGTGTATGTGTGTATGTACTTACACACATAAAAAATAAAATTATTAAAATAATTATACAATCACATGTAGTATGCACATATGCGTTTCTGCGAAGCAGAATTTTTTCCGCATGATGATTGAGTGCTTGTCATTAATTTTACAAGGAAAATGCGGCAAATACAACTTATAGCTTTGAACTAGTTTTTATTTAACGATTATTATAACGATTATTAAACATGTAATGAAATTAATATATAATGTTTTATTAACTTATTAATTAATGCATTTTTTGTCGCTGCGTTAAGCGAAAAAAGTCAAGGATACATTTATGCCAAGATTCGTTCGTTCACGTATTTTTGGTACAATGATATCATAGCAAATGCAATTTTTTGGTGCTCTCGTTTATTTTAAATAAAAATATCAATTCGAATGGGAGAGAGCAAAGTTTCATAAGTGTGTTGTACATACATACATTTACAACATCATTTTTAAAAATAAATATTTATAGAGACGGATTATGTAAAATCTTTTTAAAATAATATAACTATAGTGTATGGATAGTAATAATATCATTTACAATATTTCTTGCCTTATTATCTTATTTCTATTCTATTTGTTTGAAATTAACTTTACGTCGTAGTATAGGTATACACTATAACTAATACTAATATGCAACTACTATTATTATTGTTGCAATCGGTTTTATTTATTTATAATTAATTGTCTTTCGTAAAGAAAATTAAATTACAGAATTTTGCTTCTTGGAAATTTGCAATATTACATACATACACACACACATACATACATACATACATACATACATACATACATACATAAATATTGTAATTAGAACGATACTACTAGACAGACGCAGGTTAAATAAGTAATTTAATAAATTGCGCCTGACGAATCAAAACAATAGAGCGAAACGTTTCTAATAAATATTTTTAATAGATTATTATGCTGTAATTGCTTCAAAATGGGATTTTTAATAATAAACTTTATTTAAATTAATTATAATCAACTAATACATATTCATGTTACATTTACAATATAATATTTAATATCAAAGACATGAAAAAACGTAATAATAATCGTAAAATACACGTATTTAATGTTAATAACATTGATTAAATATTATAATATTTTAATAAATGGTAATTAGGTAAAATAATTATTAATCTCAAATTCAATTTGTACTTGTTCAATTCATATTCAATCCATATTTATTTATTTGATGTTTGACATAGGAGAATTAAAATTTTAATACGTTACATGTGTATACGAATATGAATAGGAATATGAAATAAAGTAGGTAAGTGCTTAATTGATTTATTAACATCTATAGTAGGTAATATTCACATTCGAGTTGAAAATAAAAAGAGAGAAAAAAAACATTAAATTTGTAAAAGTGCAATTTATTTTATAAAAATAAACGATTGCGTAGTCGTAGTGTATTAAATACAACGTATGGTTTTATAAATATTTATAGCTAATACAACTCTGCATGTATGTAATAATAACTTTGGAAAAGTAGAAACGATGTTGAAATGTGTATAAGTATATTTATGTGAAGCAGTGATATCATTGATAATGAGCAATGAATATGAAAGAAACCTTGAAATTCTAATTTTTTATATTCCTTCCACGAAGCGCGCATACTCTTTTTTTTATAAAACAATTTCATATTGCATTTATAATTAATCAATGTTTTTATGCATGTTGCTAGTTTTGCGTCAGCTGATTGCAAGTGGGATGTAGACTGGTTGTCTCTACTACAACAAATCGCACATTTAGCACATTATTAGATTGATGCCCTTGAAAAAGTCATGGCAATAAATCATCATCTGCAATTACTCTACTTAATCCATATTGATATAGGTCAATTGATTCTAGTACTTTTCATTTGTTTTCTATAATTTTGACCAAGTGTGAAAAATAGATAAAGTAGATTTAAACTAAGTACGGTTATTTTTACAACTAGGAAATGAATTTTAAGTAGTTATATAATATTATAAAATTATCAAAACAAATATGTTTATTACTTCAAGTCATATTCAAGTCAAGAGCTCAATAACAAATTATTTAAATATATATAGATACGTATAATTGGTTAATTATAAATTCAATACTGAAATTTATATTCGAAAACATTTGCCAATTTTATATATAGATTAATAAACACAAATGCAATGCCAATTAAACAAATTTGATTTTTATGAGAAATAAAAAAAATTGTTTTATATTGCTCGTTTCTGTTTCATAAACATCCAACGAATTTTTATATGCAGTAAAAAATATATTTTATTATTTTCTAGCAAATTTTCACTCATTCGCATTTTATTTTAAGCGTGTCATTGCTTATTTATCAGAAAATATTTATTACAATAACCGATCGTTTTACACCTAACCAATTTAAATACTCGTTCGTTTAAAATTAGATGTTTGAAAAGTTGTGCCAAATTCCATTTAGCTATAATGTAATAATCCATATTTTAATGTTAATTAATATTTTAAAATTATCTGCTTTTTACATAATTAAGCTAAAAGTCGAATAACTTGTAATTAATAGATTACCAATTTCTTTATTCGACGCTTTCCATTTTCGGTAATTAATTAGTTATATTTTTTATTTATAAATACGTGTTCGTAAGATTTAATTAACTTTGGCTGCCACGAAGGAAAGAAGGAAAAAAAAAACAACAACCGAAAAAAGTTTTTTTTAAAAAGGATATTAAAAACCCACACACATTATACTTCTGAACCGATAATTAATAATTACTTAGTTGTTTCTGAGTAAGCCACTAACGAAACGTATTACTTCATGGAATTGTGTCTGCGTGTTAATTTTTAATTTTCCATATGATTAATATAGTTTTTCCAATTTTACAATTAATTTCGATGAAGTCACTTTTAAATTGTTAACTAACGTTTCATGTCCTTGGTGAAGTTGCATTCAGGTTTATTAACTCAACGAAACAACACATACACATATACACATATACACATACATGCATATGTTGGTTGGATATACATATATAGTTATATTTATATACCGTCTTGGTTATTTTGTCAATTTTGAAATCAGTTCCCATGACTTCGGAATGTAAAAGTGGTGGAAGGTTGTAGATAAATCAATCTTTTTTTAGCATTCAATTCAGTCAGTTATTTCACCTTGTTATATGGTTGTTGCGTTTTTTACTTCTTTATTTAGATGCCTTCGCCTTGGATGTTTCAATTTTTATAACAAATACTTAAAATAGATAGTGGTTGATTGATATGTTATGAGAGACTTTTTATATTTTCTCATGGGAAATAATTATAGATTAATTTTTGCCAGAAGTCGCTCATTCGCTCCTTCTAATGCAACGCAACCCAAATGATATGCTCGTAAAAATAAATTAACAAATCTTGTTTTAATGGTTCGAAAAATAATAGATGTAAATTTTAGCGTAGATTGCTGCCTCAGTTATATAACATTATGATTTATGGATTGCTTTGAACACTACTTAACCTAAAATATTGATTTAATAAAAACATAGTCAGTCATAGAAAAATATATGATATGTATTCTAAGGGCAATGTGCATTAAAACATATCTAGACACACGTACTTACTTACCTATAAATATTAATTAATATGCATGCAGCATATTAATTCTGCAGCATAATGAAAATCATCAACTCATTCAAGTGTAAAAAAAACTCTTAATTTTAATGTGAGCGAATGCATACACACATGTAGATCATAAAACAGAAAAATTCCTGGATATCTCTCTCACCATTTTTGTTCATAAAAATAAATAAATGCATAAATTAAATCGTTATGTGTACGTCCCATTTTTGTCAAATAAAACGTTTTTATTGACATTATAATGAACCCATAATAGCATAATTCATGTCGATGCGGTTCTCCATCTTTCTCCGCATATTTTTTAGTGGATGTAATAATATTTCAAACAAAATTAATTTTATTGCTCAGCAAAGCTCTTTTACTATCATTGCATAATATCCAATTATAATTTAATATCCATTATGTGCACTATAATAAAAGTTGCTGCATTACATTTCAATATCATTTGGTTGCTGGTTGCTGGTTGCTTGCTTGCTTGCTTGCTTGCTTGCTGGCTTGCTTGCTTGCTTATAGGTACGTGTTTTTTGTGTACGGTTGCAACTACTGCCGATATGTAGTATGTTGTTATAAAATATTTTATGTAATTATGTCTTATTATAATTTTATGCTACGTTATATGCTGAAATGATTTCCATTCCTGCATTTGCTGTGGTTTTCATTCATTCATAATTGCTTAATACAGTTTTTAGTATTAGATTATAAAATGCAAATTGATTCGAAATTAAAATTGAATCTATAATTGTTATTATTTATGATAAATTCACTTTGTGCGCTATATAATTTAGTCAATAATATAATATAAAATCTAACTAGATGGAAATTTATATTTTATCTAAACTATGTTTATAATTAGATTTGTAATTGTACCCAACCAGAAAATACCACTAATTTTATGTATATAAAAAATAAATAATTGAAGAATAAAATTGTCGTAATATAAATTTAATTGCTTATAAGTATAATAGTTCTTTATCGTACTGCTGCAATACATGTTCGTGATAGAAGCGAAATTAATTGATTTAACAATTAAAATATTTTTATGCGAGTACCTAATAGCCGGTTATTGATAAATAAATCATAACAGACTGCTCGCTTTTTTCTACCTCATTTTTTCTATACATGCATATAAAATAAGAAGAAATGCGTGTTGTGGTAGTAGTAGAAGAAGAAGACGAAGAAGAGGGCATGAGAAAAAGATTACGCAAATACATTTTCCAAACTGAAATATTTACATATTATTAGTACTTTGCGTTGAATAAATAAATTGTTGCACAAACGCAATTAAATTTATTTTATTTGGATGTAAAAGTTTTATACCAAAACTATGCATGTTGAATGTTATTTATTTGTATTTATTTAGTTGAATATTTATATTGTGCAACGTTTTAATACAAACGAAAGAGTTTTATTTAATTTTTAATTATAATTCAATTTAGTTGAAATGATGAAATAAACAAAATCAACAAAGTAACTTTTTTTGATTTTCATATGCTCATAAACTTTATCGCTTATCATTTTCTTGCAAAAATAATTATATAATTGAACGCAAAATGCGCAATTCAAAAAAACGACTATACGCGATAAAATGAAATTGAAAATTTGCAGCTGTACGAACGAACATTGCCGATAACATTTCTAACATGACAGCAAATAA
This sequence comes from Adinopsis sp. GC000173, assembly GCA_030264715.1. Classification (NCBI taxonomy): domain Eukaryota; kingdom Metazoa; phylum Arthropoda; class Insecta; order Coleoptera; family Staphylinidae; genus Adinopsis; species Adinopsis sp. GC000173. The sequence continues at coordinate 156,743 of JARJDW010007291.1, read as the reverse complement.
ACCAAAACATCATTGCTTAATTATTATGCATGATATAATAATTTAATCCTTAGAAAAATGTATTATATGCAATGACTCATATAGAAATAAATTTCGCGCACGCTTAATATTAAAGTAATAACGCAAATAGTAAAAAAATCGTCCCAGACTGTATGTCGCCTTTCAATTGATATACAAAAGTGGATAATAAAATAACAAAACAATATGTTAGTACGGAGACACTTGAATAAAACGCTAACTAACAACAAACAAGAAAAAAAGTACAAGTATATAGAGAAAGACATTGGAGAATTATTCATAGTGAAGAATTTGTTGTACGTTTGCTTATACATTTTATGACACAATAATGTGTAATAATGTAAATACGATACGTGTAAAAAAGTAAGTTATTCGTGACATGCATACACTTTATGTGATTATCATAAATAATAGCAATTCCTTCTTTGGTAATTGTAATAAGTGTAAAATATTACTTTTGGAAATGAGTTAAAAAGTTGTTATTTTGATTGGTTAATTTATTATATTAAGCCTACAATTTTGTTTATTATTCTCATAAAATAATAAATATTAAAACTCATTTATTATATTTCATATAACTCAAAAACTATTTATTAATTCATGACAACTATATTATAATAACATATTTTTACTCGCTATTTATATGTTAGTTTACACATTCAATTAATCTACGTGCCAAAAAGAAGAGAGTTTACGTTTAAATTTCACTTTGAATTTATATTTTTTGTCACACAATTTCCCTTAAATTACCTTCATTAGCTAGCAGCGAATCCAAATAGAAAACTAATTCACTACAATTTTTTTGTATATAAAAAACCTCAGTGTCTGTGTGTGTATTTTAAAAAAGATAATGAGATAAAACTTTTTAAAAGTAAACGCAATATCAATGTTATATCTAATAAATTTTGCCTATTCAGAATGATTAATATTAATTAAGATACATTTTAATGTTGTTATCTTAGTGTGCTGCCTACCTAAAACAAGAGCCTTGACAATAATTTCCGTATACAACATACACATACATACACGTATGTAGTTGTTTATACGATAGTCTGTTTTGAAGTATATGCAACTTATTATGCAGCATAAATACTACTAAAATGTTTGTAGACATTGAAAGTATTTCTGTTTATTTATTTGCTTTGAGATACAATACAATGTTTTTCTTTGAATGAGTAAATAAAATATATATTTATTTACAAACAACCCTTCTGCAATAAATTATACAAATTACCAATGGATACATGCATTGTTTTTAAAACAGTCGCGAGAGTTTACTTTTTGTAATGCAATAATCTTTAACTTCTATTTTTATTGCTGTTTACAAGATGCGATTTTATAAGTTCTATTTTAATTTACGGACTCACATATCATGTAAATCGTGTCCAAAAAATGAGGCCGGGTCAAGTAATTGGTGACTATGAACCCTGACTACCTGTTAAACAAAAAGGGAGTGCTCTTGAACGATTGACGACGCCAAATTACTATTAACAAACAAACGTTGAATTATGTTTATTGTTTGCATTAAATTGTTTGAAAATTAAAAAATAAATGTGACTGACGTCTGTTTATTAACAACTGATTTCGTTAAACATTTTATTATAAGTATCGTTTTCTTTTAATAGGATTTATGAAAATGACAAAAACGTTGAGAATTAAAACCAATTTTAATAATTTAGACACAATTTAATATAAAACATCTTCGGAGAGATAGGTACTTAATGCACAATTTAATCAAAAAATAACCTAAACATTCTAATATGAGCCGCAATTATGACAAATTTCTTGCATGTATATTGCTTTATAAAAGTTACAGTAAAATTGAAACAAAATTAAGCTGCCACTGTTACTAAACACCGGCAATTAATAATTATTTAAAATAATAATTGTTTTGAAGAAAACGTTTATTTATTGGTGTAATTACGTTTATAATTGAATTAAAATGAGTATTAATTATGTCAAATTGCGTTAAGGCGAAGCATTTAATCATAAATTTCTCTCTAACTAGAAAAAAAAATGTTTTAATTGCGCGAGTAAACATACGAGTATATTGATTGACATATGGATTTGAATCAAGTTGCGTTAATTAATTTTCCTAATCATTCCATTTTACTAATAGCAATATCTTTAAATATTATATAGTATTGCATAAAACGCATATAAATTTTGTGCAAAAACATTAAACGCACACATTTTACTCTATCAATTAATTAAATTTGATTTTATTGCCTGCAATATCATGTTATGTAGAGCAATGAATTTTATACGATCATTTTATGCCCATTCATCCTTAAATATAATTAAAATAGGTATTAAAATTTTGTTATTAAGATATTAAAAATGTCGTATTGTTACAGTAAACAGTTTCTTTCCCATTCGAGTTCATTTCGAAATTCTTATTTTATATTTTACATACCAATTTGATAAAATACGAACAACATTTACGATGATGAGAAAAACTACCTGTAGATGTATTATTGGTCATTTTAATGTGCACAACCATAAAAGAGAAATAATTATATCGTTTGATAAATTGAAATTCCATACTTCTTCTCACTATAAAATTCGCTCTTGAAGTGGGTTGTTTAAGCTATTTCATTTCAAATTAATCACTTTGCCCAGCAAATTATTCTTTTTATGGCCGAATCTGCATCCATACTCAAATCAATAATAACAAATAATATTTATTATTAGCGAAACACAGCCAGAAAAATTCCCAGAAAGAAATGTTATTCTCACAACCGTAGCGAATGTCATTAAAACATTTCTACCTATGTATAATATGTTGTTACATTATATTGTATCTATCTATACTACAATATATACCTACTCCTACAGACATTGTTTACTCAAAAATATATTTACTAACAAGTATAAAGGATAATATAATAACTTGCAATTTCATCCAGCTAGAATGTTTTTTAATATAAATTCTATGTAAAATTTTACATGTAAACATTACCTGGAATAATAAATTTTAAAATGCAATTTATACGTACTTTGTCGTTAAAAGTTTTCCTACAACTCGCAAATTATTAAATATATTATACGCGCGTTTTATACTGAATTTTTATGGAAATTGGAATTGATTATTATGAAGCATTGAGGTGTTATTCATTGAAATTTATTTAGTAAAAAAACACTGTTCTCTGCTTCATTACAATTAATATAAGTATTGTTTGTATAACCATCTATCCCTTATCAAGAATGTTTTGGACACCTCAACAAACACAACTTATATCAAAGTCCCTTGTCCGATTTAATTAGTTTTCAATACAATTAATTAATACAATGTATATTTGATTGGGCTTTGGAATTTAATAAACTGTTTGTGTGCTGTTGATTGAGGAAGCAAAAAGGATTGGAAATTTTTGTATTGTACATTATGCCTTCTATAGTTATAGAAAATGTGTTTTCTAAATATATAATTGCGTAATTAAGTCTTTACATAAAAAAAGGTAAATAATAATTGCATGGAATTATATTATTCTCTTTATAGTACTGGTTTAATCTATTAGATTATCTATTTCCTTCTCTTTATTTCATTCAATTATTTTCTGCTTTTTTGCGTATTTGTTTCTGATGCAATGCAATGCTTGTGCATGTGTTTGTTATAAATCTTGTTTTTGCATATATGGACTATGGTGTACTTGAATCCCCATTTAGAGTTATTCTATTATTAAAACCGCAGTGATTTTTAACCTTTCTTATACTCTTTTTCTATCTTATTAAAATTACAGAAATAATTGTAGTAATATCCACAGATTAATTAAATTATAGGAGTAGAGTAGATAGAATTCGTTATTACTTATCAACATTGTTTTACTGTTTATGTAATCTCATTAAATCGTATCGTCAAAGTTTAAAAGGGTACGCATATTTTTTAGCGAAATTATTTCATAAACAGTTATTTATTATCAGACAAAGCAACTTAATTACATGTTTATTTTAAGTTTTATTTTTATTTTTATTCTACAGAGACTTATTACGAAGATGAATACATTAGCATTAAAGTAGATACCTACTTTCAACATTAAATAAATAAATAAATAAATAAATTTATTAAATAGAAATACCAATTGTATAGCAACTAGGTAGGTATAGGATATAATAACTATTAATATTTTTTAATGGGAATCAGAAACAATTTAATATTCCTTGCTCTTTAATCAGCACGGAATACTATTTTAAAAGCAACGTGAAAAGTAAAACGAATAAAATTTTAATAACATCATTTTACTATATTAAAGACTCAATGCTAATTAAATATAATGTCTAATAATCTCCTTAGACCTTCCACATTTCACGTTATGCTTTACTTTTCTCTGATTATACATTTCAAATGAAAACTAAAGACTGAAATGCAGAAAATTGCAATTCATGTAACTGATACTTAACTACCTACAAAACTTGTTTAGCAGAAAACTAAGGACTAATATTTAATCTGATTATTAAATAAATTAATAATAATGCAGCGAGCGCAAGATACAACCTATTTTAGCCGCACAGCTTGTGCTCGATCATTATTCTGAATATACGATAAAAATGCACCTCTTTTGTAAAATGTCTATACTTATAAGTAAAACACGTACAATGTACAATGCATCTAAGCTCGTACTCATATGGATTGCTCGGCTGGAAAAAAAAACTTAAAGATTATTGTTTGCTGTAAAAGGTGCCAATATGCTTACAATAATCTTTTTATAAGAACAATAAGGGATTATGCAAACACATTGTTAATGCAAATATACGAACATGATTTTTATTTTATTGGGTAAAACGCAAAATGTTTTATATAATAAAGAACATTTTCAAATAAACCTTTTATTAAATTAATATATTATACAACAAAGCTTTATTATTTTAATATATTCAGAAAAATGCTTTTACTATAAATAAATGCAAGACAATCTTTAAATTTACTATTTAATGGCTTTCTTTCGCGAGTTTATTGCAAAATGTGTTTTATTAAAAATATTTTCTATTTAATAATATTAGGATAATGCATAACTATCCGTCGCTTCTATAGACTACGTCTCTGCTTCGTAACTTTATTTATTTTTTGCAAAACAATTCTCGCTTTTATTCAGTAATAAACATGCGCATCGAAAAAATTATAAATATACCAACTCATCTTCGACATGTTCTAGAAAGTATAATTTCGTGTTTTGTCCTCTCTCGCCTCGTGTCACCAAATTTGTAGCGGACAAACCTTTTGGCATTGTTTTTTCATGATTTTGTTACAAAGCCAAAAAGATGTTGACATCACAGAATGAGGTAGTAGAACCTCCAGTCTGTATGAAGTGATTATAATTTTTGGAATAACAAATGCCAATACATTCATCTGTGATCAAATCAACCGCGGTTAATTAATAATACCTAGTTACAAGTGTTGCAAAAAAAAAGACTCAAATTTTGGTTTTTAATTTTCAATTCCCGTTTCTTTAAACGCAAAACATTCAATTTATTAAGTTTATTCATTCGAAATTTCGTAACATTACATAATCAACCAATAGTTATTAAAAATTCCAAGGTTTTTACTGCATTACAGATTGAATATGGTTTCAACAACAGCTACAGACAGAAATTTATTTATTTCTACGAAATCTACATGTTATTAATTGTTATTAGACATAATTATTTTAACACTAGAATGATTAAATGATTAAAAGAATAAAACATTTTTGTAATACAAATTAGCTTACATGTATAAAAGCAAACTAATTAAATTACAATAATTACAAGCTAATTAAATAATTTGTTTAGCATATCCTTGAATGCATTTAGTCATCAAATTATGTTCTATTCTTTTTAAGATTGATCATTTCTTAAGCGAAACCGAATTCACTTCGCACAAGCAGCGTAGTGGTGATTAATTTCGAAAATCGTGTTTTTGTGTTTATAATTGCGCTTTCGTCGCACATTTAAAGCCGAGCAATTAAATTAATTAGTTTTTAATTTGTATATTAGAAAAAAGTGTGCGACATAACCTCTTGACCTATTTGTTGAAACAAGTGCGCTATTTTGCTTCGAGTATTTTTTTCTGATTAATGCGTGCTTTAATAACATTAGATATGCAAGTGTAAGCAGACCAGGAATTATGTATTATATATACTATACTTGTTGTATATGTATATATAAAAAAACCTATGTATATATCGCGGTTTTGACGTCAATACTGCACACATATCACAGCAGACTGCTTGACGCTTTCCAGTGCGCGGCAACAAGCCAAGGTCAATTACTAATAATGCAACATTTAATTATATATCAATAATGAAACTTAAATATAATACGTATTTGAAAATCAATCACATTACCATTACAATTTCTAATTAATTTTTTTCCTACTTCATGTGAACGTGCAACACTAATTTATTTAAGCATAAATTAAAAACAACTTCTATATACTAACTAATAATAATTTAAAAATAATATAAGCAACACTCACGTCTATTGTAATTTTAAATAATTTTAGTTTTACTGTAGCTGGTAATAAAACGCATGTAATTGCTTTCTTGAAAATTGCGTAAAATTTTTACATATAGACTGTCAATGAAACAGGTTATGGTTGAGGTTGTATTTCAATTACCTATGGCTGTAAATTAGTTGTTTTAATGAGACATAACAATCATTTTTGGCTTTGCTCGAAACTTGTGCACTTTTATTAATAAATAGGTAGGCGCATACGTCATTTAACGTTTCATTTTTTTTTCATAAAAAATTTAAATTTTGTGGAATGATTACTAAACGTATTTTTGGTGTTAAAATGACATGACACTAAATATATATGCGCAGAATTATTATTAACGTTTATCAGAATTGTACGTGTATATTTTCATAGAGTCATCATCGCTTGTTCTATTATTACTATAATTTTTTGGAACTGTATTTTATGATGAGTTTTTTTTAAACACATTTTACTTACATATCCGTTTTTATGCAATTCAACGATCTGTTTAAAATTAAATAACCGCAATATTTTTATAGTATCTAGTTTTTTTTATTGTATTGATTCTATCCGATACTATATCTACAATTTAACAATAATATCTATATCTATCTATATAAGTACATAATTTCAAATAATCAGTAGATTTAAAAATGCAATCTTGTCAAATATTGTTCTTAAATTTACGTTTCGATTTGTTCGATTTGAATTTGATGATTGCTATCAGCTTTGGCTATTATTCGACGAATAATTTCACTTTAAATGGTCAATTTAAATTACGTTCGTCAGTTATTCAAAGTTTAACTTAGAATGCATTATTTAAAGTAGCTTTATCGTTTTAAGCGTAAAATAATGTATATATCAAACATTTACATAGTGATAATTTCCAACAAATTTATTCTAAAGAATTTATCATAAACAGCCTTTTGAAAATTAATTCCCTATTTCGTCTCATACAAATAAATAAACTTTCGACCAAATCCAATACGTTACCGACTGATAAACATCTATAAAACTACATGTATTTGATAATTAATCAACACTGTTCTTTGGGTGTGTTCAAGGTAGAGTCGGTTGTTGCAGTTATGCAGCAAAAAAATTACAATACAAGTTATAAAATAGATGTTATTAATAAAAAATCGCCGCCTGCCTGGATTAGGTATATTGTTTACACATGTTAACTAATTTATTGATATATTTCATATTCGATATTCATTTATGCAGTCAATATTTTTCTCAATTTTGTTTTTATGACTGTGATTTTTTTAATGATGCGTTTTAAGCGTAATTATATGCGAGTAAGCTGCGATAATAAAACAAAAAAAAGTTGGTTAAATTAAAATGATTTGTGTGCGTCAAAATAATGAATTACGTGACATATAAATTGTTGAATAAAATAAAATGAAATTGGCGGAATATGACGTGATTATGAATGTGGAGAACCTTGACTTTGATGTATAAAAATGCACCTTACAAAAAAAACAACAAATCATTATCAAAATTGTTAATCTTTTTCAAAATGATATAATGTTGTTGTGCAACAAACGCGCGCAACACTACAAAAGTTATGGAAAATTTTATTGTCGGGTAATTACAATTGCCTCATATAACAAGTTTCAATATGCATTTCATATTAATAGTTAATGTATTTTAATTCATTAAGTTAATTACCATTTTATATTAAATAAAAAAAAAACTTGGAAGCCAAACCTTTATTATAACACTCACAGTACACATTTAACATTATTTTTACGACTTTACGCCTGTCTCATGGAATCAAGAAAATATTTAACGTTGGAAAATTAACGACTTGATTATTGATTATAATTAAATAAAAGCACTGGCTGAAAAAAATCAGCGTAAACATTAAACAATTGATTGTTCAACACATTTGAATATTTATCATTGAAATGAAATTGAATATCTATAGATATATTTTTGGCTTAATTGCCGCTCGTAAAACGTTTTATCAAGTCAAAGACATGTGTAAATAATCAAGTGAAGCCAGCGACCTTATTTTTATCACATTAAACAATTAGTAATTTATTTATTTATGTCCCAATTGATATTAGATAGGTATCCCGTTGAAAACGTTGCTTACGCTACTTTTAATTTTTATATCGTTATTATATGTTTTGATAAGAAATTTCATTATTTGTGCACGTAATATGATTCATGATTTATTATATCAATATATGAAGCTAAACACTGCAGCTGCTTTGATAACATATACGTAAATAAAATATTATAACTATACAAGAATTTGTGTGTGGATATATCATAATAAAAAAAAATGAAATTTAGTCTTTGTAGCATATGAGTATACGTACACATTTTTATGTTCATCGTGCAGGCATTTACAGTTCAGCTGAAAGCATTTTATTAACGTTTTGTGAGTAAATTAAAAATGGCATATTAACTGTTTCAACAAAGCGTTCAAAATAATTAAACAATTTACTTCGTTCTTGCTCATTTTTATAACTTCTCCGCTTTTATGTTATTTTGTTATTATTAAGTAAATTGCAAAAAATACACTCCCAGTCACGATTTTTTCATCGTCGTCGTCGTATCCCATATAAGCTAGTTCGTCGGTTTTATTTTATTATTATTATTTTTCTGCCTTTTTTTTCGGAAAAGCACATGCAAATTATATTATCATTTTCTGCGTACTCTATTTATGCGTTTTAAATGAAAATTTTTTGTTTGCTGTGTATGTATGCCACCAGCATCTAAAAAGCGCGCCGACGTCTTATTAAAGCCTGAATACAAGTTTTATGCAAAGCGGTGATTTAATTTGCGTTTGCTGCAAATCCAAGCCGTGAAATAATCGCTTTTAAGATATCAAAAATTTAATCAATTATAAAATTTTCGCCAAAAATTAAACAAAAAACAGCAAGTAAATATTTGATTTTCTGATTGTGTTCCCCTTCGATGGTTCCTCGCAACGTTATTAAAAACGCAAATGTTTTTTAGGTAGTAAAATGTATTAAAAATTATTTATTTTCGTTTTTATTTTACTGTTAAAGAATTTTAAATGGATTTGTGTAGTAATCCAATTTGATGAAGGTAAATAGATTGCACGCGCGTTCTTTTTTCTAATTGCTACTTGACACGTAACGTGACGAACTAAATTTAAAAAAATATATGAAATATGTCAATAAAATGCGAAAGAAAAATCAATTTTGTTAGAACGCAGCCTATTTAAATGATGTGTTAGTAATTAAAGTTATGTCTTAACTGTAGGCGTACTTTGCGTTCATTTTTTTTTGTTTCACTTCTTAATTAATTTTTTTTTCGAACTATGCAGAAGCAACAATCGTGTGTTGATTAGATGCGCGGGTAATAATGGCTGTAGGAAAAGATAAATTTCTTGATAATCTTCACGGATGTGTTAAAATACTTTAACACTATTATAATATACTAGTCGATCGACTTTATCTTTATTGACTATAACATCTTTCTCCTTTCAAAGATAAAAATTGTTTCTTGTCTTATTTTTTGCATATTACCTACCTGATGATACAGAATGTCAAGAAAATGATTACCGTTGCTTTTTAATTAAATTAATACAATTAAGCTAGAAAACTGGCACAAAATTAATCCTAGTAAATGGTATAAAATAACTAAAGTTTTAAAATACGCACAGCAAATGCATCTCGTTAATTAACTGGTTATATCTAATTTAATTATTGATGCAATGCATTATGATTCACTTCGTATATAAAAGTTTTATTCTGCTTTTAGAGACCACCAACTAATTCATATTATAATATTTTATTAATATTATAAATAAGCTAAAATTTTTCACTTATAATTCTTTGAAATTGGTCTTAAAACCGACCATAAATTTAATTTTTTACGAAGGTTTATTTTTTCTCAACTATTATCGTAAATAATAATCTATAGATGTTCCTAAATGACTTGCCACTTTACTACCAAAATGTGCTTCCATTTTTAATTATACAGGATGTTACAATATTTATATTCAATAAATTTCGGCGTAAAATATTGTATTTTATACATAATACCCCGATACATTGCTGTCTACATTGTTGTTTAATGAAATGACGACTTTTATTCCGTTATTTATAACAAAGCTTCTTTCACAAAACTATACCAAGTGCCTATATACTTTGGAGAATTAATATAATTTAACTTATTTTATGTTGCACCTTAGTTATTACAGGAGTCCTTTTTTATTATACCAGGTACTTACTACGAAAAAAAAAATACGCCGTGATATTTGCAAAAGTTGAATTATAAAATTTGAAAAAACAAAACCATAAACTTTGTCTAGTCAAATAAAAATAAAAAATGGATTACTTTCATCTCACTATCTAAAAATAACCTTGCAATAATTTATTAATTCAACCATCAAGTAAATAAATTATTACACATAATTAGTTCCAATTTCATATTTTCAACCATTTTACGATTGTTTGAGAGAAAACATGGTATATTATAGTAGTGGCTGTGTTTGGTGTAGTTAACAATTCAATGAAGGTAACAGAGAGAGGAAAGAACGGCAAAGTTGATTAAGGGAATTATTTACAGCACTACTCTATTGATTGATGTTTATTTAAAATTGTTTTTGAACATTTATTACACCAATTATATGAAAATAAATTTTATTTTAAAGCGAGATCGTATAAACATTTAGCAAACTACAGCAATTATTTAATTCTCACCAGGCATTTTTTGTTGTTGCACATTTGCCTTAATTGCCATGCATTTAATTATTATTTTAAAGTGCTTCATAAATATTGAATGTTTTTCTTCTCACACCATCTAGGCATGAGAGCCGGTTATTAATGTTAAATATCATTTTTAATATTATTGAAATATTTACTTAGTCGCTGCTCGAGTCTAGTGCAGGATTTGGTGTTAGTTAAGTGCCTAAAAGGATTATTTAAAATTATGATTTAACGTACAGATATTTTAGGACATCTGAAAGTAAAGGAAAATATAATGGCATTAACAACACTTTCCACTGCACTCTTCATTAAATTCTCTACAGCTATGGCAAAACTCTCTTAGGATGGACCCATATATAAAGTTACTAACTAAGTTAACTCATTATACAAGTTACTATCTACAGCTTTAGTAACAAATGGAAAAAATACGTTCTCTCTTACGGAATTCATTTACTTGCTCTTGCCCTTCGCTTCTCAATACCTACGCACTTTTCTTAATCTAACAATTCATTTAATAATAAATCACACAATGCACGAATTGATTTTCTGCCTATTTTATCAAAGTGCAACCTTATCCCATTAATTTTCAGGCTAATGAAATTGCGCATTTTTACATCAGCATGCAGTAGCAGCGAGTAGAGCACCCAGCAGCCAGCATATTAAACGCACTTCCGCCTTTTTCGTGCACAAAAAGAAACACTTTTCGTATATCATTTATATTAAACATAATCATTAAATTTATACGATGTTTTTAATAAATAACATTTTGTATTTGATTAGACACTAACGTCATCTGTTTTCATTATGTTTTGTGTGCGTAAAGTGGACGGTTTTAATAAAAGCCCATGGGTTTGCTTCCTTTCTATATTTAATAAGCTTATAAACATTTTCTTGTTACGTTGATGAAAAATGCCTAACAATATTCTCTCTCATCTTAAGCAATATCATAAACAACAGCAAAAAAGCAATTTGCCTTCTTTTAAGTGCTGCCACACCATATTCTTACCAATTCTACGTACTTTCTTATAAACGTACAATGATTTTTTCTTCCTTTTTCTCAACTTAATGCAACTCATTACACAATTTAAACTCCGCATGATTGCTTTATTTAAAATGATGCAAATATAATTTAAAAAAAAAGAAGAAGAAGAAGAAGAAGAGAATGAGTAAGAATGAGGAGCACAAGCAGAAGAAGCCCAATAAAAACTTTCTTTATATAAATTGAAATTTTGCTACTGAATGTGATATTTGAGAAAGTATCACATCTGTTTTGGTTTCTTATCTAGAATTGTCCATATCCCGAGGGATGGGGGAACTAAATGAATAACGTGTGGAAATATCGAAAAAGCGTAGTTAGATTAAGATTGAAACTTTACTTGTCAGAATCATTAAACTCGTGTGACGAAAAAAGTTTTTATATTGAAAATTAACTCTTTTTTTGTGTTTTGCGTTTTATGTTTTGTCAAGAAAGAAGCAGCAGCGTTAACACTAATTAATAGCAACTTTATATACATTACCAGTAGTAACATGCAGCATATCTATTAGGCAGTCAATATTCAATATCATAATTATCGTGTGGCGCACAACATATATTTAAACATTTCATTAGAGCGAAGAACTGATTAAATTACTCATAGAGGTTGCATTTTGATTGCCACCAATATCAGCTCGATTCGATATACACGTATACGTACGAGTATATAGGTACGTACGTGTATTTTATTTTATACGGCACAATAACAACCAGTAATCGTAATATTTATGAAACTTTTGTAATCTAAGGTAATAAAAGGTAGCAGTGTGACAAGACAGCATTTTTTTTATTCAATCAGCAATAAAAGCAATCAACGTGAAGGTGTATATAATATGTACCGTAATCTCTATTAAATGTATTATTGAATGATATATGAAAGCATTAAAACTTATTTGCTGCCATTGCGTTTTTCCTATATATTAAATGTTCACATTTACATCGAAGAAAATAACTCAAAATATTTATCTAATGAGAGTATTCAATTACCATTCGGAAAAATAACAACTAGGAAATTGATTTAATTATTATGTATGGAAATTGATACTTAACATATTAATTTATAATTACGCTTTGCTATGTTTCATGCATAATTTGTTGATAGCACATACGTATTCGTATCTAACCGTAATTTCTACATAAAATTAATGCATATAAATGTCAAGAAATTAATTTAATTTGTTACTTCATTGCATGATACAATAACATGCATTAATTGTGCGCGTTTTGTTGTCACAAAGTTTCCATTTCGTTTTTTTGCATGTATGTATGCAACTTTTAAAGAAAATTATTTCAATTGTTGATGAAAAGTAATTTAATTTGGTGAGAGAAGCAACAGCACAAGTTTAATGGTTTTTTCCTACTTTATGCTTTATTTATTATGAATGGAAAATGTAATATTAGCAGCATGCATTCACAATTTACATTTCTAATAGTTATGGTAAAAATGGTTGTGTTTTGTAGTTGAAGAAAATAAAACAAAATTAAAGACAAATAAATTCTAGCCTTTGCGATTGCAATCGGCGAATGAGTAATATTAATTTTAGCCAACTTTGTGTTTCCCATTTTCAATTACATTTATAATGTTGCTGCTTTAATAAAAATACTTAATAAATATACATATACATATCCACTATTAAATAAACATTCACTGATCGAAAAAGTCCAACTCTATAATTATGTTATTATGCGTAACTTAATAAAGTAAATTATAAATGTTTAATTGCAAATTAAGTTCACAATAAATTATTGCAAGCAGTATAAAATTATAAATAGATTTAACAAAATATTGCAAACTTTTTGCTTTCCATTTAAATATATTAATAAATTTATAGCTAACAGTGTTAATGAATGAATGAATCAAGTAAAATAAGTAATAATATATGGTGGAAAATTGTTTAAAAACATGATTTATTCACTCTTATCGTTCGAAAATCATTTGTTTGCATTTTTTGCCAGCGAATTAAATTAAACCATCGCTCTATCTATAAATTCACACAAGAACAAATGAAAACAGTTAATAGGCTTTGTGTGCTATAACAAATTGCTTATAAACACTACACATAAATACCTTTAATAACTTTTCTCATGTCAACGCCGTTCAACAATTGAACGAAATAAAGCACGAGTGAAAAAGGAGAGGCGAAATCATTTCAATTTTCTATTTTTTATTATAAAATTTAACGTCATAGAACTATAAAATGACGTCGTAACCATAAAGTAAGATTAACGTTGAATAAACATAAAGTGAAATGTAAGAGATTCGAGTTGATATCAGTTAGTGCCGCGGAAAATTCATTTTCCATATAAGCAAAAAAAAGCTGAAACTATCTTGCTCTTGGTATAAAAAAAGCTTAGAAAAGACAATGATAAGTATTCATTGAAATTTGGTTTGAAATCCGGTTTTCCATTTGAATATCTTCCGGACGAACAATTTCACGATTTTTAGAATATTCACATATTTATACGAAACGATTTCGCCTTGTACACATTTCGTATTCATGTGCGTTAATGCTGCGCCTGCATATGTGTGCCTTGTTTAGAAACGCAACGCAACGCAACACAACGCAACGCATCGCAACACAACGCAACTCAACGCAATGCTCGCTTATCAATAACGATATTTTAGCCCGGATTTTTTAATACGCATGTGATGTTGGAACTAATTTACTAATCTACCATAATAACTATCTCAAACGGTTTTTACGGCTGCTTCCTTATTAATCCCAACAATTAAACCTTACGATTACTAACTGTTAAATGTATCAATTTACTCTCGATTAGCTTAAATGACTTCCATCATTATTCTTCATTTTTATTTCACCATGTTTTGTTTATTATTACAATTTAGGCGTAAATATATGCGTCGCTCGCATTAATCTTTCACGTTCAAATAGGAGTAGAAGATACTACCATACATATTTTCGTAAAACGTACGCACGTGTGGGATTTTAAAGATGACGACAACAAAATTCCCATAATGCTACTTTCACTTCTTCAAACATCGAATAGAAGAGCTAAAATTAATTCCACAATCAAACGAATTTGATCAAAGTTTAATTGTTATATAACTCGTAAAGTAAAATTAATGCATACCATTAAAATTATTTTATAGTTAAAACACTGTTTTTATCCACCGATTTAACGATTCGCGTTTGAACGTTTATAAACAAATGCATTCGATCCTTTGCATATTTCTTTTGTAGTATTAATAAAATTTAACCGTTAATTGTGAAATGAAATACTTAAATTAGCCATCTAATTTTAATGTCTACATCAAAGTCACTTTTTACGCGTCTATTTTAAGAAAATTTTAGTGTTTAAATGACAAAGATAATTGCGCTAATTCTAGCTACAGATAAGATCGTTTAGAAATTCTGGAAATGTCCATTTAAATGACGTTGATGTTAGGAAATGTTTCATAAAGTTACATTTTGCATGATTAATTAATTCGCCGTAATACTATGTAAGCAATGCATAATATTCAAGCTTATATTCGAGAAAATCGTATATAATAAACCTGGTACAAGTATATATTGTAAGTACATACATAGATATATACGTATAGATATGTACTTATATACAACTTTACTAAATAATAATTTTGTGAAATTATTTCATGACAATTATTTTTTATTCACATTTTGTATATACACACACATACAAATGTATAATTGTACACGTACAATTGCACCGAAGCACTTCTTTTGTTCTATCAATAAAATTGCACAGCAAACAAAGTAATTTTGAAGCACAAATGTGTTTAAGAAGAGAGTACACACGCGTATGATTCATGTAAATTATCCATATTGCGTCGTACAATTTCAATAAAACTTTTTGTTGCTAATTAAATGTTACTATATTTACATTTTACATTTAATAGAGAGAACATAAAGTCATAATTTATCGTAAATGCGTGATGCATAAATGCGAGTGCGATGAACGCATTTTTACCTAATTGTATATTATTTCTGGGCATGAAGGACACTTTAACAAAAAGATGCAACAGCAGCAACGGCGGCAGCGGCAGCGACAGCGGCAGCGGCAGCTTTAAATTCAGCCGGCATTTTGGAAACGCGTAAATACACTCATATTTATCATCGGGCGAGCCATAAATTTTTGTGTAAGATTAGCTATAGCAAAATTAATTATCATTTTAATTAAAAGTACGTTTTGTAAGTCATATTTTTAGTACGCAAGATGTTGATGCTGTTGCCGTTGTCCGGAATCTTCAAATTAACAATTTTTTGCGCAAAAGTATTATGCAAAGTGGGGGCTTTTGTTCGCGACGCTAAATATATCTATCTATATTCTATACCTACAACACCCTACATACATATAACAAGTGCAAGTTTGGCAAAATATTTTTTTTCTGCAACGTCAATGCGGACAGAAATTGTAATCATTTTTCAGGCTCAGATTTATAATTGTGCATACATACATGCATCTAAACGAATGAAGAAAAAAAGTTATCTGAACACGTGTAGAAAAGACATTAAGAACATATCTTGTTCATAAAAGTCGGTCGATATGGCAGTCATTATACCAGCTTAAGGACACGTACATAAAGAGTGTTTTCATGTCGTCGTCGTTTATTATTATTATTTTTTAATAAATAAATATTCGATTTATCACTGCTTTTTCAAATCAATACAACTGTCAGGACTGATTGATTTGCATTGATTGCATAACTGTGTGTAGATGATTAGACCTTTTCATTAAATTTCATTCCAATATTCCCTTTTGATTAAATTACTTTACATTACAAATTAATATTGTTAGTTGCTGTTGAATGATAAATGTTTTGGAAGATAAAATCCGCTCATGACGAAAACCATGAATGTTGCTAAAATTTCAATAATTAAAGATTCAGTCTGCATAGATAAGTGTGCTCGTATGCAATATGCATATATCCACTAGCATCACACACAATATTGTCTACCTATATTTTGTAAGTAGAATAATTAATTTTGTAACTTCAGGTTTTTATTATGTAATCCATCTTATTTAATGTAAAAATTAATGAAGTCGTTAATAAGATTTTATGGGAATGTTTTTGATATTACATAGTTACTTACATATGCGACTAGTATACCTACCTACCTACCTACCTATGTATGTATGTATGTATAATTATAACTAATTTTATGCTCAACTCTTATTAATGTAAATATTATTTATCATTTTTCAATTTAAGGAATATCGGGAACGTAAATGCCACTTCTTCTTAATTACTCAATTATTGCTATTAATTTATTAATAAATGCATATAAAAGTGCGTCTTTGTATGTAATGTACAATATATAGGTACATACATAATGCTATAACTACAAGTTGGTATGTAAAAATGTTGTTTAATTGATGTGATTGTGTTTGAATGCTGCTAAAAGGAGCGAGATTAGATATGAAATAATTGCTGTCAGAAGTTTGCATTATCCATATCCGATTTGTGTTTTCCTCATCGAATATAATTGATGGAAATAGTTGAAATAACTTGTTAATTGCCATCAAGTTTTATGGTTTAAGAATCTAGAAAATATTGGTATCGGCATGAAAATATACGAGACTATTATACCAAGCAGATTAATTACCATAGCTATGAATGCGCGAGAGCATCCTTATTTTTTGCGCTACCGTATTTCAAAAATGTATTTTTTCGGGTCAGAAACGAGTACGACAGTGACCTCTTCTTCCTGCTCCGCAGGTTTTCAAGATTGAGGACCAACCTTGACAACTTACTGCATATAAAATGTATATGTTTTTGTATATTAATTTAGAAGAACATACTTCCGTGGCGCCTATACCGACCTCCTTTCCAAACATCAATTATAATCTAGTGTCACTACTATCATATATCACTTTCCAAAATAAATGTTACATCATTTTATAATCAACGTTATTTTTTCTTATGCATTATGCAAATCATTTTAAATATACCTACTAACTACTATAACGTATACTATACATATATACATATATATATATATATATATGCATATATATCTACTACATATACACACGCATGTGCGTTTAGAAAGAAATGTTGTTGAATTTTAAAAACCCTTTTGCAGCTGGATTTGCCGCAGTTAGATATTAAAATTGTGCAACGGTTAATTTATAATTGTTTTATAATTAGCAATTATTATCTGTTATTAATCTATACGATTTCATCATACAATTTATTATAGATGTATTTTTTTGATTGATTTATGCGCAACTTGTTGATGAACACGTAAGAAACACTACTACTATATGTGTATTATAAATATTTAATAAAACTATAATTTTTTGATGACTTAATAATAAAACAATATAAATTAATTCGAAAATAATAAAGCTGAACAACTGTTGGTTTTCTATTATTAAACATGACAGATATTTATTAATTTACTTAAATAAAATGTGCTTTAATTTAATTATCATATATTAAATAACTGCCCAAACTCTAATTAGGCAATTATGAACTCAATTTTTAATGCACTTGTGCCAATTAAATATAATTTGTGCGAGCAACTATGCTGTAAAGTGTACACTACAAGTATGTATGTGCATGCAATTTATTAAGATAGTGTGCGTTAATTGCTTTAAAATCCCACTTTTTCAATTTCATACAATGTCTAATTCATCTAAAACTATAATTTTAGCGGTTAATCGTTGCTGATTTCCTTCGAGTGGAAAGCGCGTAGCGCGAAACGCTGCTATTGCTGCTGCTGCTGCTGCAAATTTAAATTTAAGACAAACTGGATTTTTTTTCATTCTAAAATTACTAATTAACTTATTAAATGAAACATTTTCAATAATAGCGCTCCTCGGTACGGTTATAATCAAAAAGAATAGCAACCAAGAATCATACATCTCCATTATCCGAGATAGTGTACATAAACCTTGAAGCGGATTATTTTGGAGGGTAATCGTTAAACGAGGATTAGCCCGGTTTTCTCTTTACTACCCATAGTTAGTATATCTCTCTGCACATACATAAAAAATACAACAATCCCACCAAAAAACATCATTTTTAATCCGCTTAAATAATAAAACCAAACACTAGTAGACTAAATATTTATTATTTTAATGGAACTTGTAATATCTATACAATCAAATTATAATTACAAGCCTTTTCGTTACAGCACTTGAAATGAAACGTTAGGTATAGACCATAGAGTATATATTCTATAGACGAAGGAAAAACGCGCGTGATGCCAAGTCGTTTGATTATGCATGTATCTAAATTTTTCAAATTGCGTCCATTAATATTTATTCAAATTGTTTATTTTGTCAATAGTTTTAATCTTTAAACGCGATATATGCGAGGGGATTGTAATGTGATTAGATTAATAATACACTCGGATATCAGTTATATTCCATTACAAACATTCTGTTTCTTCGGCAAAGCTTAATTAAATTTACGTAACTTAAATAAACTTTGTACAAATTTAGTACTTTTACTAACACCAACTTGAATTTAAGCTTTGAACTTGGAGCGAATTGTTTAATAAATGCTATTAATATATCACAAATCAATAGTATTTAGCGAATAAGCAGCATGTATTCTCTATATTGCGTACGTTTTTAATCGCATCGTATAACGTATAATTTATTCATTTATTAATGGTACAAAATGCATTAAATTCTTGAAATTTGTGAGCAATCCTGATTGTTTAAAACTTTTAAATAAGCTTTAAATATTAATGGAGAAAGTTTTAATAATAATTTGATAATTGAGAATATGGCAGTAGCAAAAGGCTAGAACAACACGCAACTTTAATTCGCATAAATGATTGGCTAGTAAATTAGTAACTAATTAGATTTCCAATGTGGCTACGGCGCCGCTTTACATTTTGCACACCAAAAAAAAAAAACACAGCCAACAAAAATCGCAGCTGGTCACGACCCTGACATTGACGAAGAAAGTCTAATAATATTCGCCGATATGAATGTAAATTAACAATCATATTCCAACATGATAATATTCAGTTTCAGCCTATTATTTAAAGTGTGACAGTTTTGCTGTTTTCGCTGGCAATTTAATGAAATGTTGTTGTATCAATTAGATAAAAAAATGCTGGCAGACACTTTATTAAATGTACACGTTGAACTTTAAATTACCCTCAATTAGATGCAATTGTTTCATTAAACACTCATTAATAAATGCACTTTATATTAAAAAATTTGTAAAAATTATTTGTTTTTATGACAATTGTAGTTTTTCAAGTATTTCTAAATTTACACTAACGCCGCTGCGTCTCATCAAATTAACTAAATTGCACATATTATTCTACAAAATTCTAATTAAGTACATTCATCTCGCGATTTAAATGTTTTTTATTGAAAATATGACTATTTACAAATAATTAAGTTAAATTTAATGTATTTAAGGCGTTGGCATGACTATTGCGAAGAAGTTTAATATTTGATAGAATTGATTTAATTTACTTTTGGTAAACAATAAAATCAGTTCTACCAAATATTTAATATAATTATCTTATCCTTAAAGATAGATTTGCACAGCTTTCATATACTTATCTATTTTTCAATTCATGCTGCACAAATTTCCAAAGACACATCTGCCGAAGGAAAAGGGTATACATATATTTGTAGAATAAAAAAAAATTAATAATCATATGTGTACCTATCCGTAAGAATTGCTAATATTTTTATACTGTTTGCGGTGTAACATAAAGAGAGCATAATTTAGTTTAAAGTAATTAAAAGTATTCTTAATATTTAAATACATATAAAGTATTTACATGGTTTATGAATTATAATTGTGCATTTTATATTTCACACTACGTGCGCACAGAAATAACATTTTTACATCTAACTTGGTTGGAAAATGAAATCGAAATGTCATTCATTTAATACGCAATCATCAAATATAGCAAGTTGGTTGTTTGCAATGGTAGATGGCATAAGTTTGCATTTATATAGTTTATGATTCATATCACTTTACGCATTATTTATCACTCAACCAGCTGTTTGCATGATCATATTTCACTTGGAAAACTGCAATAAATTAACTCTTCGACCAATGTTGTACGCTTGCACAAAAAAGCGGCAATAAAAAATTAGTATTCTTTTTGCATAAATTGCATGCAAATGCATTAAATAAGCATACACATATATATACCTACATTTTTTTTCATTCATTTTGGCTGTTGTAAAACAAGAGAATTGAGAAGCAACTCGTTTAAGATAATGCTTAAGTTACGATTGCTACACATCTTACAATGTTTTTCTAATATGTAATAACGGTAGATGGTTTAGTGTTCTTATCATGTATGTACGATAGTTTTAATACTCTCTTTATGTTATAGTATGAGATTGTTTTTGAGATGGGAAAAACATGTAAGGTTTCTGAAGTAGTTGTGTTTTGTTAGTCAAGTTTGTTATATAAACTTGTTTTTTTCGGTGTTTTTAGGAAGTTGAATTCAACTACACCAACATGATAATAATATACGAAGACAATTTTACTAATAACAAATTGATTCACAACAAAAAGTGAAGAACATGTTTAATGCTGACCGTACCTACTACTACCGTACTCCTATGAATAATTATCTAGTGAATTTTCTTCGTTATCCAACTATTGATTATCTATGCATAATATCTGGATTATAAAACGCTCTCCATCCTTAAAAAATCAATACGAAATTTCAATTATTTGAATATGCAATATCAGTTTAGGCATAGTTAATTATATGACACACATTTTATATATATAATATACCTATAGGTATATCTCTTAAAGACTTATTTTATAAAAGTTAATCTTTAGTGAAAATTTATGTGTATGCGTAACTTTGAGTATTTCTTAATCTATTAAGTAATATAAAATTAGCGTAAATATTTAGTATTGCTTAATATGTTATCCCAATCGTTTAAACTTTACAACCTATACTCTATTGAAATTTCAGTTTTGTAAACAATGTAGAAATTTATTAAAATATATATGAAATCAGGTTTTAATATCACCTATCAGATTAGTTGGGAAAAAAATAATGGGCGTTCACACACTTCACACTCGATACCAGCGCAAATGATAATGAGCCCTGAGAAAACTTATTATAATCTATAAATGTTATTGAATAATTATGATTGGTTATTTTAAATAAAATTTAGCACAGGCCATTAATTTTATAATTCAAAGATTGATATCCCATTTAAACAAAAAGGAAAACAATTATAAAACAATAAAACATAATTATTATTTTCAAAAGTAAAAAAAAAACGTCAACCAACCCACACGTTCGAATACTTCATCAATAATTATAGAAAATTATAATCTAAGATAAATGGGAAATAATAATAATAATAATAATATAAAAACAAGGAACAGCCATTTTTGGTAAGTTGTTGCATTTTCAAATTCAAACAGAAATCAATTTTCAATTTAGTAATAAATATTTATTAAATAATGTTAAATGTCAAATGGATAAATGGCAAGGTTGGTTGGTTCCACATTATGTACAAACGTAAAAAAGCTTCTTTTTAAATTACATTAGATATTATGTATTATGAATGAAATTACTTTAGCAAGCGTCGATTCCAGATTTGACACTTGACTCTCGACATAAATTGAATTACGTAATCAACTGTATATTTGTACATGAATACGGAATTGCATTAATGAATAATTTTCATTCTAATTAAAATGCGAAAATGATTGTCTTTCGCTGGTGTGCGTAACAAGCTGAAAACTTCAAATAGTAAATTTAAATAACGAAAACCAAATACATAAACTTGTTATTGATAAAATACAACTACACCTTGAGCAACATTTCATTATCATAACGTAACAGTAACAGTCTGTGTGTCTCATTTAAGAACATTTAATGACCAGACAGAAACATTACAACATGAAATAATCTTTTACTTGATTTAATGACTTCTGGTTGTAATCCAATCATGTAAATGCCATTTTTCTGTTTTTCTGTGTTGCCTTACATTTTTTTTCGCTTTTTATTCATCTGCAACAACACATGCACACACACTTTATTTCAAAGTTTTTCACATAAATTAATTCAATTACTAATCAGCAGATTAATGAATTTACTTTACCAAGAAAATGTCAAGGATTTATGCACGTATACATATATAGAAAATTGCTGTGTATGTGAGAGTGTTGTTTTCTAACGATGTAGCTAGAAATGACGCACTGCTATAGACAGGTCTACTTAAAACGATTTATTACAACTAATTGCATTTTATATGAACGCATTTGGTACTACATTACCAACAAAATTATTTTTTCTAATTTCATTTCCTGCTTAAACCATTTAGTAGACGAAATTTTCCAAGACACTCCTTCCAATTTCAGTTTTTACATATGTATTGTGGATGTATTGTGGATGTATTGTGACCATGGAAACATATTTTGATTTGTACATTTTAATTGTTACGCAATGCACTCAAGTAGAAAAACATTACTATGTGAAAGGGTGAAATGCATTCCGGATGTTAATAATCAGTTTCCGTCCCTTTTTTAAATTCTACATCTTTCGTTACACCCACCACCTTAAAGACTTATTTTAACTATGCATTGTGTGTTAATTTACATCCGTATATTTTAAATGTAATTGGATTGAAAGTAACAGTCGAGAAAAAAAACTAAAAGACTTGTTTTTTTATATTCTCTTGTATTACACGTGAAAAGAAGGAAAAAAAGACAATTAATCCGATAGCAATAAATTGTTTGGGTAATTTTTTGTTTCTGAGTAATTTTAAATTACTTTCAACAGGTAACGGTTAGACTGTTGGAGAATTGAGACATCAGAAAACTTGGTTCAATTTTTCTTCGCAATGGCTCTAATAGTTTTTAACTTTATAAAGTAATGGCAAATCTTCTTTCGCTACAAACATTCATATAAATAAATAAATGGAACAAGTTTATTTTCCAATAAGATTACATAAGTTGTGTGTCCCGAAAGTAAATAATGATGATAATTTTTGTTAATGCATTTTTAGTGTAATACAAAAATTAAATCTGTGTTAAATTAGAAAAAATATGTTTGTTTTTTCGCTATAATGAGGAAAAGATTTATGTTTAATTGGCTTCCGATTCAATTAAAAAAGCGTTAAAATACAAATAATTGTGAGAGCTTTCAGAAAATTTCTATATATAAAAATTATTTAGAAAGTCTTATTTGCTACATGCAAAGAAAATTCATTTCGGTTTCGAGTTTGCCGTCCACTACTTATACTCGTACTTACAAATCCAGACACCAAATGGTAATTATACCTATGTACATACTTACTACTATAATACTGCTATACTACTAACTATCGCATCCTTTATGTGATCCATAAAATTGTTTAATTATTATATTGTCAGTGGACTTTGGTATAGACAATGTCGTATAAATCGAAGGAGCACAGTACAGTCATCCATCACAATGTGAAAAACTGCCTCATTATTTGTGTTCGTCGTTTCCATGCGTTTGATAAAACTGATATAAATGTATGCAATTTCGAATGGAAAATAGATTGTTTAGCTCTAACAAGTCAACAATTAAATTAATATCAAAAGTGTTTGAATGTTTTAAAATAAGTATGTGCTAATGATAATAATTATATTATTCTAATTGAAATTTAATAGATAAATAAGTATAACATTTGACTACTTACTATATAGTTTTCTAAATATGTACGTATGTAGTATGTATGTATAAACATTAGGTATATAGGTACTGCTTTTGGTTGTTATGAAATAATGTGTGTTGGATATGATTTAAATAAATTGAATATATATTTTCTAGTATTTTGATTAATAAAAGAAAATGAGATTTCGTTTTGATATAAGCACACACTGGTTGCTAACAATGTAATTTGGAGCATTGTATGTATGTTTTATGGGTATAGATTATGTCGCAAATTAAGGCATAATGTTTGTGCATGTTCATATCACACACTAATTCCTTAAAATGACTTTCGTCACGGTACTTTAAAACACACATTAAATATCGCACACCGATAATTTAAAGTAAATTTTTTATATAACAAAATTGTATTCATAATTACCCATTTGCGTTAATCTTGATTAAATTCCTATAGATGAAATAAAACCATAAACAACAAGCTTGAGTAAGCTAATTGAATTTTTGGCTTCCACTTGCGAGAAAAATAAAATGGAATCTACTTAGAATAGATTTTCTGCTTAGCTAAGAACCAATTCAGCTAGATTTAAGCAAAGTAGGAGTTTATTAAGGGATAACGTATAGTAGAATAGAGGGTGGAAGTTACATATAGTACATATAGCTATAGCTATCTGCCTGCTATATGGCTCCTTCTTTTTACTATCTTCTAATAAATCCGATTTTTATTAAATTTTTAATGCAAAATCTAAACGGTGAAAGATTAAGATAACACATTTTTCGCGCAAGTGTACGTTAAAATAACAGTGGTAGAGAATGGAGGCGGGCATAGGGGTAATAGCACGTAAAGCCACTGGACACTCTTTACCGTTCCCACGCTTCACTTTACGAATACATAAACATAAATTATGAGCTATGTCGTGCACATATATACCAAACTACGTATATGCTATATACCTGCCCTGCTTCTAAATTAGAGTGATTAGACCGTCTTCTATTACCTGAAGGAAACCAACTCATTTCGTTCTGACATCGTATCATTATAAAAACGCACCTCATTTTTGCACATCGCACATCGCACATCGCTCATCGCTCATCGACGCATAAACAATTCAACATTTGAACGTTTGAACGTTTGAACGTTTGATCGGCGCGAGCGAAATTTATTTATTTATTTTCGCGTAAATCGAGGCGAAAATGAAACGCAACGCGAAGGTACTTTTGTCGTCATGACGTCACGCTGATCATCAATTGGTCTTTAAATCATTATGCGCAACAATGACCTGACCTGCCACTGACCTAACCATTAGGTTGTAATATACTGGAGTTATAGCCGCTGGCGGTGACTTTGTGGTAGAATAACAGATGGTTTATATAATTTTTTTTTTCAAGAAAACTTTTCTCCTTTTTTTCTCTCTTTATCATAAATACGTTTGTTGGATTTAAATTACCACACCCAGTATATCACCATCCTTAATTAGCAAACGGACAAATCTCTTTTGTAATTACTTTCATGTGATCTTTTAATTTTAAACGCACCTTTGAGTGCAATTAAAACTGCACCAGAAGCACGAAATGAGCACAAAAAAATAGTAAAAGTCTAGATTGCAATAAATTATGCAGTGTTGCAATGTTTATTTACAAAATTGCAGCTGTATGAAATTGCATAATAACAAGAGGTCAATGTCAATTAATTGAATTTTTCCCGGTTGTAGCATAAAAACAATATTAAGCGTTTTATGTTGAAAATTTGTGTTGTTTTGCAATAAAATTCAAATGTGCTTTAGGTCAATTTCCGTAACATGTGTAACGATTAATAAAATGAAAATCTAGTAATAAGTTCTTTTTTTATAACTTCTTGTTACATTCTGACGTTATCAACTAACAACATCATGTTTCACATGGTAAATGTATATAATTTTATTTTTGTAACAATTTTTTTCTCTGATTTTTATCATCGAAAATTGTGTTGGTGTTCGAAAAACATTATCCATGGCTGTTGCCACACCAAAAACACTTTTTTATTATATGTTATAATGCAAGTGTTAACATAAATTTTATATGAAATCATTTAGATTGCGCTGCTTTCTCGAAATACAAATTGAATTATTGTTTACCGAAATAATAATTAAATGATGCTGAGATTATCAATTAATACCTGCAGACTTGTCTATTCAAATTTTTGTACTAATCAGCATTCACCAGACCGATAAAATATTATCAAGGAAACGTGCTTTAACAAGAAACTCCTACTGTTTAATTAACGAATTCATTTGCTTTTATTCTATTTACTTTACGTATTTTTATTAATCATTCGCAATTATTATAAAGCACACAAAGCCTTTCATTTGTTTATTTCACCATTTTTTTTACTTAATTTTAATTACAATCGCATCTTCAAACGTCCGTTTTTGTTTCCAACTGCTGCCTATATATATTTATATAATTATATACATACCGATTTCATTTTATATAAAATATATATCGCGAGTACACAGAGTACAATATTTTGTCGGGGAATTAATAAAAAGTCGATGATGATGATGTTGGTGAAATTGTGAAACGGGCAAAATGTGCAGCAGCAACGTAATAAACAAACAAAAATAAGTTTATGATGTAAGAAGAAGCACACAAGAAACGGTTTTATCCAAAAAGTATTAAGTATGATGTCGAGACACAAAATGGAAATATAGCATCTGGTCTTTTTAAAACTTGTATTTAAAATGAATGAAAGACTTTACTGTTTCAATTGCAATGCAATTTGAGTACTTGTATAAAAGCTGGCGCGCGTATACTTGAAACCATTCTCATTTTTTCTCTGTTTGGTTTTTTTGTTAGATACTTTTCTCTCTTTCTGCCTGCACTAATCGTAAAAAGCGAAATGATTAAGAAACTCTTAATGCGCGCTGTATTACTTTATTGTTTTCAAAATTGAGAATATTCCAAACTTGAGCACGAAATTTTTAGATGCCACTTGAAAGTTGTGCTTGCTTCCTTTTGAGATTACACAACTAAAGCTTCATTCTTTCCACTTGAATTTATTATGAAATTTCACGTAGTGCACATTTTTTTTATTAGATCGCGTTGCATATTGACTTCTTTAGTTGGATGACACCAAGCACCAAGCAGCTCATTTAGATTATTTAAGTGCATTAAAAATGTCGCTGCCATGACATTCAAATATTAATAACAAATTATGCATACCATAACAATATAAGTAGATTTGTCATGGTAACAGCATTTTAAAGGTCAATTTGTTGTTTAAGTTTTACCACTTTTATTCTACTTGGCTTTTTATCACCTATCCAAAGAAATATAGTTTGTTCAGTTTAATGCCAGATCGCTATACTGTCTATTGGAAACCGTTAGTGCAGTCAGTATATTTAAGCTTAAATTGTAGGAAAAGCGACTCGTTTTTTACTCGTCAAATAATCAACGTTTATCGATGGGAACGAAATCTCTTAAATCTCGATATTTTAAATGAGACAAATTTATATATCGAATTAACTGAAACAAACTAGAGATAAATATGTCGTTGAGAACGTTGAAATTTTATAATTAAACGTTTTTTTATAGACGCTGATCAATAAACTACATTATTTATTATAGAATAAAATTGTTGTTCTACCTGTATGTTTAAGGATGAACTTTGCAATTGTAATAATACATACTCGTATGTATACGAATGCCGAGTACCGAGTTCGTACGTTTACATACAATAAGTTCACTGCTGTTTACCATCCAGTTTACCATAAAGTGCAATTTTAATAGCAATTATTTACAATTGGTTTTATTGCATTTAAATATAATTCTAATTATTCCAGCTACTGTTTATTTATTGAACAACGTCGAACTACGATTGGATAAAATTCAATTTAATATATTATACCTGGAAGATTGTATGTATTCCATAAACTACCGTTTAATTATATCAATTATTACCTCTCATATTCCGAGTATACATATTCAAAACGTGCTAGAAATCGTTAGTTTTACGATGTTGAAAATATATTTTGAAAAATGTTTAAATGCCAATTTTAGAAGAATGTGTGCGTTGCAAGTGCGCTATAAATGCAATGATGTTGTGTATTTTATGAAAAACTACAACATTAACTTTTATCGTTTCTTGCCAAAAGCTTACAATTTTTTGGACCATATGTAAATTTTTTTCTACGACTAGCAACTATCACATAAAAATAGCAGATTTTTTATTTTAAAAAATAAAGTCGATATTTTTTTACATTTGTTATTGGACTTATTAACCTAGAAACGAAAGCATTTCCTTACCTATATGAACACTCAGTATACATAACATACATACACATGTAAGTACGTAAAATGCATTAATAAATAATATAAGAAATTATCAGAGCGCAAATATTTTCACAATCTTTTCCATATTATATATTTGCATAATAATTTTTACCTATTTATTTTCTATAGTAAAAAAGCAGGGTGTAGACTACTAATTATATAATACTACGCTACCATACTATTATAAACGCACACACTTTTATTCAATCTTATCTTCACATTACATCTGAAACAAAAAAAAAAATAACAACGTCGTAATAAAAAACAACAAATTTTATAATAATACTAATACAATTAGTAGTTACAAAAACAAAATAAAAATAAACTTGTTGTGATGAAGAAATTTATCGAAAAGTACAATCAGAAAGATAAAATATGTATTAAATTGATTAATTGCAAGAAAATTTATTATTTTTATGGCTTATTATATTAAGTCATAAAATTATCCGTAGGTTCATAATTGTAAAACGCAATTACCAAATCAAAAAAATGGTATTTTTTTTCATCTGTTATATAAAAAACAGTCGGCGCACACACATTCACCGTTTGCTTAATTAAATTAATGAATATTGTCAAAGGCGTTATGCATGATTAACTTTTTATGTGTTTTTGAGCAATTCCCTTTGCTCCATTGCATCTTTTGCTTCTAAAATGAATTTGCTTATGCTTATTATTTCCAACAATTTTTATATAATAACATATGATTTCATCAATTAATTTCCAGACACTTTAGGCGAGAGAGATGAAAAGAAAAAAAGTGATACGAGTATAGTTAGTTAATTCATTTATATTCACTTTGAGTTATAAATTGTTAAAGAACATTTTTCAAGCATTCGTATTTGCAATATAAAAGTTAGCAATATAGGAAACAAAATGCAATATTCAAATGTCACAAAATGTATGTCAATAGGAGAGTGTAGGCGCACCTCATTTACGATATTGTTATGTGCCAATAATATTATTGGCGCGTGCAAAAATTATTTTGATTGCTTAATGTGCTTTAATAACGTTCATTATCTCTATTTTTCCCCTTTTTTACTTTTAATCAAACCGTTTGTAGGTAATCTTGTTCGGTGCGTTGATTATTTTTACCTTCGCATTTTTTACGATAATACTTCCGGTAAAAAACATGAATACTGTGTATGAAAATCTATTTGTGAAAAGAAATTGCCCTCCTGCTTACTTCGTCTGGATACGACACTGCTGTCATGAGCAAAAACAAGGGAAAACTTGTAATTACGTTTTTTTTTGCTCAGCAAAATGTTTATGCGAAAATAGAATATATTTTTTCAATTGGCCACTTGGAAACTGCGAAAAGTTCAATGCGAAACGAAATTAATAATGTATTGCAAGATTAGAGATTATAAAAATTGATATTTACGTGCAGGCGATTATTGTATAATTATTCCAAGTTGTAAAAGTATTTTTATTGAAATTTGTGTAAATTCAGACACATAAATTATGTAACGATAAATAATTGCGATTAGACAAACAATTTTACTGCTTGAAATAATTAATAACTGATATAACCTGAATACAAAATTTTCTAATTTTTAAACATGCTAGAAATAAATTTAGTAACTTTTAAATTACAGTTTATAAATCAAGATAAAAAGTTTAAAGCGATATTCAACAAAGTTTAAAATGCAAATAGATTTTATTGTGCAATTGCAATGATGCAAAGTGTTTACAATCCTAATACGAAATGAATAAAAAATAGAGAATTAATTTCTTGTAGTAGAGAATATTGTACGCAGTACTGGTTTATTACATAAAAAGGAGGAGGTGAATATAATATTTTAATACTGATCAAGTCTAAAAGTGGATAGTTCAAGGTATATTTATAAGCCTATGGCTATAATATTATTAATTAATAATGCATTATCAGTTTTTTTCATGCCTAGAAGAGCATTTCTCATATGTAGGTGGAAAATATTACAAAATTTTAATGATTTTATAATTGTACTTTTATATAAAGTTAAAAGTAAAAAAAATTGTTTTGCAATTGATTAATCACTTGAACTTTTTTTTTCGTATTTTGTTAAATTAAAGTTATGTTTTTGAAACTCATCGTTTTATGACTTAATGAAAATATTGTGTATGAAAGTTAATATCCTCTATCCTATCTAAATAAAAATCAATCATTTACAGCGAACACAACTTTGACAACTTAATTACGCAAGATATACAAGAAGTTAGAAACAAACCCAAAGCCCTACCAAGTTGATCTCACTTTAAATGAGTTTGTAACTGAATACTCTAACATCTAATTCTATAAGTCTGCAGATACATGTATTAAATATACACGTTTGTTACTCTTATTTCATTTGATTAACATTTGTGAAAATTTATTATTTTCTCGCATATAATACACATTTATTTCGCCTCTAAATATTTCAACTTGAATCTTATTTACGTGCTCTGTCAAACGTTGCATGATTGTTGGATGAACATACACACTTCGATTGTGATTGCGATCAACCAACTTCGCATTGAAGGACCGTAACGATTTTCTTTTACGTTTTAAACACATTTGATTCTTCTTCTTCTTCTTCTTCTTTTTCTTCTTCTTCGACTTCGACTTCTTTTTTTGCCAACCATTGCAAAATTTATATATTTAGCACCGTCAGAATACTGTGTATGTAACATTGGAAGATTTATAATAATTGGCAGCCTTCGGCAACTTATGGTCATTGACAGCTTAATTATAAATATGTTTAAGCCAATTTCTTCCTATTATTGCAAGAATTATTGCAATCTTAGACCTTCAAAATACGAAAAATTCTTAATGCTAATGACATTCAAATACATATACATATAAGCTTACAAATACTCGTATGTGCTATGCTTAGAGTTGTTAGAGAAAACGAAAAATGATTCCATTATTATTAAAACAACAATCATTTCTAAAAATGAATGATAATTTAAGATAAACAGAATGCAAAAGAACAGACAGTGAAAAGCAACTTCAACAGCAGCAGCAGCAGCAGCAAAAAAAATAATATAAGTAAAAGAAAATAAACCAAAAAAAAAAACGAAAGACTATACAAAAAAAGAGGAGTAACAAGGATAACAAGAGTTATTCTGGTATAATCAGTTGTACATCTCGAAGGCCCACGCACACATTAGCATTTAGATTTATTGCTAGGAGCGTATTCGAATCACTATATGTAAATACATGTCATTGATACAGTGTAACGAGATGATTTTGTGTCAAACACTAAGTAATGGCATCGATAATTGCTACTAGTAAATATTTATTTCTACCTCACTAAGTGTTTATAGGTTAAAAGTTCAATGCAATTTTCACAGACAGAATGGGCAAAAATCTACAATCTTCTCAAACACATGAATAAATTTGCTAGTTGAAGCAAGTCCGGAATAATTTATTTTTTTCTTCACGGAAAATTTATGTTTTCTTGTTGTAGCAATAAACAAAATTGTCGACGAACGCATAGATTATGAAATTTCACTAGTTACTAGAAGAGAAAATTTTACTTAATTTTGATATTTTATAAAAATAGAGTGTAAGCGACTGAAAACGATTAAAACTTGCCATGCATTAATGATTGATGAATTTAATTCTATTTTAATAAAAAAATGCGCAAGTTACGTAAACATGCATCTAATATTGTAGTAAGTAGGTGCCTGTATTATATTTTGTAGAATCTGTCAACGTCTTATGATGATAACTATATATTCAACAATACCATATTTATTTAAATTTATTACATTGTAAAAGAAGAAGAAAAAAACTATTTTGAATAATTTTTAAGTGAGATTATTTCAATTTGTCTCTCTATTTAATAATGCGTTTTGACGGAACATTTGTCCTTTAACACTTTAGTGAGCAATTTAATCGATTTGATCAAAATATTTAATTTAATTATATATCTGTATATATAATATAATAATAATATCTAGTCATGTAAGACACATTCTATAATGTATTATACATCTGCATATTTTTTTGCTGAAACCTTTAAGAAACATTATTTGTAGTGCTTCGTTTAGACTAATCTGATAAATATTATTACTTCAACGTAATTAATGTCAAACAAAAAAAGCGTTTCAGGTTCGAAATGAGTAATTAAAGCTACTGCATTTTATTAAATAAATTTGCTTGCAATTAAATTTGAAAGTGGATCGATATGTTATTTTGATTATGCAAAGCTGTTGGATTTTTTAACTTGTCAATTTGTTGTCTTATTAATTAAATTGGCAATTATTTAAGTTGTATAAAAGGATATATCCATAGCCAAGGGAGATAAATTAAAACAGGAAACAGCATGCTTATCACATTTTAATTTAAATACTTTGTTTGCTTTTATGAATAATTGAAGTAAGAGTTTTTTTTGCAAGTCTGTTGCTCTTTATAAAATTTTTGATTTGATGAAAAACATTCTTTGCATTTTAAGAGATAAATAAATATCATTTTTCTTTCATCTTAAAAATATCATAATTTTATATTATACTAACAGTTTCATTTTTTTATTCGTCGATGAAAATGCGACCATGTAGAAAAATGTATGCATTATTAAGAGGTGAAATTAAATACAAAGCTAGAATATTTATTTTAATGTCGTGTTTTATACATTTCGTTAAATATCATCGAAAAATTAATGATGTTACTGATGTTAATATAAATCTAGGAAATTAATTTGAGCAGATAATAAATTTTATGACAACTTATTTAACAAAAGGCGTCTTTTAAAATAATAATTAAACTAATTACCAATTAATTATTAGATTACCGCAGCGTACCATAATTAAGTATTCATTTAAAGATTTTGTAACGTTTAGTATAAACATAATTAACATTTTATTAATGATGATGGGAATAATAGAGATACGCACAGATATTTATTATAAAATTAAAATGTGTTGGTGCGTAGTAATTAATTAAATTAAATAATAATTTGATTTTCGTGATATCAATGACCAACATACACGGGCATACCTTAAACATAGCATTCCATTCTACTTAAACATCCCTTGTTTTACTAAAGGGTTGTGTAATTAGAACTGACTAGTTAATGGAAACGTAAATACCATCATCCGTGTACGGCTCACTGCCCAAAATTAATTCCGCACAGACAAAATCGATAACGCAAGAACAAATCTACACGTTTTAAATCAAATCGGCAGTCATTTGATGATATTAAATTTAACAAGTTGGTATTTATATAGATTGTCAATCAATCAGGAGGAATGCGTGAAAGATTGTCGCGCTTCCTGAATTTTAACATCCAAGTACTTAGCTACTTGTTTATGCGAATTGTTCAAAATTCTGTTGTTGCTAGCGCAATAAATTTAATTAAAAAGCATTTTTCTGTATTATTTAATTTTAAATTAAATTTTGTAGAAAAAGGGTTTAAGATGCAGAAAAAAAAGTGTACAGAAATACGAGAATTTGTTTTCTTATACTGCAATTCGCCTTTATTAAAATTTTAATTAAAGTTAAAAACAAAGCGGTATTAGTTAGCGTTTCTAATCCTGCCGTACATAATCTTAAAAAATTACTTTGTTTATTAAATTGAGTTTAGAAATTAAATATAAATCGGCGATATTAAAAAGCCGATGGTATTTTAATCTCTTTTTAATACATCATATTAAGCGTTGATAAGCAATAAAAGGATAGAGTGTTTGTACTTATTTTAATTATTTATTAATAAAGATTGTCTCCGAGATAGTTATCACAGTCTTTAAACTAACTAATGGCGAGACCAGTAGCTTAATTCTCAGCTCATTTCCAATTAACGATCTTTATCGTAACTTATATATCTTTTTAAATAGACTATTAAGTATTAATTATAATAAAAGATATGCGCAAATACACGTTTTATTGAATTAAGAGTGATAATATATTATCAATTACGTTAAATTAAATTATTTCCTTATTGACATTTTGATATAATATCTACATATATATACATATGTATATAGATACATATACATATACATACACATACATACATAGTGAAATAATAATAGTGTGGTTTCTACAATAAAACAATATTTTTAAAATAATCAGTAGATTTTACGACTTATTTAAATGTGTGTGTACAGAAATTGTGTTTGAGTTATTTTAGTACGTATGTAATATACGAACACATAGACCAACAATCATGATAAGAGTGTTGGAGTTGTTGTAATAATAATAAATCTATATCATGCCCTTTTACAATTCGGTAGTAAAAACAAGTATCTGAACAAACATTAAGTGAAACAAGCTCTCTAAATGCTTAGTGGTATAGATCCTGGCATAGGAATTAGTTGGTAGTTGTAGTAGAAAGTCGTAGAAGGGAATTCCTGATGATATGTCGTCGTGCTATATACACTTTGTACTAAATGTATTGAACCAATTCCTACTATTATTATTTTAGATACTGTACATAACATTTATAGCTGATATTCCAACATAAAACATTTTATGTTCAATGCTAAGGAAGATATCGAGGGATACCAGTCAGTTTTTTTTTGTGTTGCTGTAGATATCTGCAAGTTATGAATCGATGACGTTTTATTACTTTGCTAGCACCATTTCGGTGTCGAAAAAAAGATTTCTTTCAGCATGCCTAAATGGGAAAAAATTGAATGCGCAGGACGAAAAAAAAACAAACTATGCAATTTTCTACTTTGTTTATTCGCAACGTTTTAATAAACTTTGTTTGCATCCACTTTTTTAAACACATTCTATAGGGTAGCTGAATGTAATTTTCTAATAAAAAAATAAGCTATTTACTCTCATTTTTACTGTGCAAAGATTAAATTTCCGGTTTTAAAAACAGCAGATAACAGGGTATGTATTTTTATTGCTTGTAACAAGGTGCCGGCTTCTAAATAATATACTACATTGTCACCATTTCATCATTGTTGGTCACACACATGCAAAAATGAAATTTATTTCAATTATTTTGGCGTTTCAGACCTTTCAGGCAAATAATATGCTAGCAGCCAATATATAATTTTTTGCGAAAATTGATTACTTAAAAAGCGAATTATGTAAATAGATAAATTATATTTGGTGCACCCACCCAATGCAATTTAATTAATTAAAAATCAGTGGCGAGTCTTATTAAAAAAAAACACACAACACAACACAACAAAACAAAACAAAACAAAACAAAATGGAAAAAAAGCAACAGCAAGAGTCAAAAGTTGTATGAATAATGTGCTGGGTGTGAAGTGAATTAGATGTTGATGATGATGGTTATGATGATGATGAATATTAATAATTACAATAAAAAAACAAGAGAAAAAGAAAAGAGTTTTCGCTGTGTGCATATGTGTCTGTATAAATATACATACATAAATTCTTCTCTTATAAATAAAGTAATTGATTATATTTGGGCGGACGAGTTCTGCTGAAAGCGAACTTTAGAGTAGATTTAGGAGCCGCCAGGCTGATGTATAGACGTGTCTTGATAACCAATTGATTTCATTGACTCACCACATTTTGGGCCGACTTTCGTTACGACCTGTCAGTTTCGAGAAACAGATTACATTTAGAATTGAATGTAAGATAAATTACAACTCATTTGTACATTTGCTGTTTACTGCACTACATTTCATTTGTTATTTTTATAGAAAACGTTTATTTTGCTTTTTTGCACTTATAAAATATACTAAATAAATGCAAATTCCGAAGCTCACAAATTATTATATATCTATATATATAGATATATATATTTTTTTGAGAAAAATCACTTCTTTGAGTGAAAATAGAATGAAAAGGCGAAAAAGCCAGCAAACGAGTAATGAAATTCAAGAGATCACATCAGATTGAAGAATTTATCTTTCCAAATCATCGTTACGTGCTTGGAAGTACAATTGTGCTTTGGAATAGATGCAATACTACATTTTAACTTGATTTTTGAAGAACTCTGTGCAAGTGTGTATAAGGATGTGCACTGTAATTAAACAGCTTTGAAAGTTACTTTACCCATAAATATTGCTAATGATCATACAAAGACGGTAGACATAAATTAGTTTTCCTATTCATAAACTAATCTTTTAGCTTGTTATACACAATATAAATCATAAATGTTGTTAAATGCTTTTCAAAACTAATTTTGTATATATTTTATTGATCTATTAGAGGGAAAAAAACCAACTACAAGTCCCAGCCGTTTTACATTTATATCGTACCTATATAGGTAGGTACATATAACTATATACAGACACTTTTCATATGCATTTCTTTTAATCTCCTATATTAAATATGAATATGTACATTAAAAAATAAATTATTTTGTTTCAGTTTTATTGCCTTCGTGTCTGTATAATTTTCTGCTACATGATTGTCTTATAAGATACATCATTTTGTCTTGATTTAAATTAAAAATGGTAATTAATTGTATATTAAAAGCGTTGAAGTAAGTATTTCAATGGAAAAATGTCATTAAAATTTTAAGTAGAACGTTTATGATATAAATTACACAAAAACTTTATTATGTATAAATTTATGGCTACAATAAATGTGCAGCAAAACTTTTTAATGTTACAAACTATTTTTTTGTTGTTGTAATATTAATTCGTTTCGCATCGAATACGCAATATAGCAACTTCTACCTATTATACCTACTAGCTACATGTACCTATTTAAAAAATGGTAAATTTATAAATTTACTCTACTATTAGAGATTAAAATTTAAAATAATATTAAATATTAAATACCTTAATAGGCAAATTGCTATTTAAGGAAGCGATTATAAAAACCTTATAAAATGTTAATATATTATATTTATAATGATAATTAAGGCTGTAAAAGTTTTACTTTATTATTTTACGTTATTATCACGAAAAGATAATTTTGTGCATTATGGTGATAATAATAGATACTAATTAGAGTTTAGTATTTAGTAGTTAAACATTTTACAGTTATTTGACTTAACATAATATTCGTAATATACTAGGCACTGTAAAATGACACTAATTTCAAATTTAATGTTATTATAATTTATTTCCACAGTGTTAAGCCATTTTTATGATTAAATCGAAAAAATTAAAAATTCCTAATGCTATTAAGTGAAATAAAGTTTTATGCTTGAAATCGGTAATAAATTTAATAAATAATTAATCAAAATGAGTCGTGGTAGAGATTCGAGCCGAATAATGATTCAAGCAGTCAAAAATGTGCACGAGCACAATGAACTCTTTGATATTTTTTTCATCTCTCCAGCTACAATTCATCGATTGCTGATATCGAATTAAAAATATGCACAATTCGTTATTTTTTTCTCTTCGTTTCTGTAACAAACAATCTAGAACATTATAAACACGTCACGGTTGATTATTCAATTACAGCACGTAAAATTTTCATGAAGAATTAAAGTCATTTATGAATAAATTTTTCTTATGGTAGCCTTAATGGCTGGAAGCAAAAGCTGCTGCTGTTGTTTGGTTAGAAAATGTTGTTGCGAAATAAATTTTACAAAAGATAAATGAATTGCAATATGCATTTATTGCACATGCACACAACCACATGCAGATGGAAATGTTGTTGAATAAATTCGTTTTTTTTTCTCTCGTTGTATTCATTTTCGCAAGTCGCTGAACGTTGCTGCTTTATGAATTTATATGCACCACCTACAGAGGAACCGACATTGAAAGTTTGCACGTAATAAATGTGTGCGCATTTTTTATTTCAATTTTTCAGATTATATACATATATACATATACATATATAGATATACATACATATATATATATGTATAAATTTTTTTCTTGCTTTCTGTAATAATATTGTTGCATATTACACCGCGGGAACTAGGACTTTATGAAAGATAACTGTGTACGTGCTACTCAATTCAATGCGACTTAATACATATTTTTTTGTTAATTTGTAAGTGTGTAGATTATTATTTATCGACGCGAACATATTCAAGTGTATTATGTACTTGTACGTATGCATGTACTCGTACATGGCTCATATTTATCGTCTTCGCCGTTTTTTTTTCACTTGCTCATGCGCATGTCAATTTGTTTTTATGTTTATTTGGTTACATTAAAAAAACGAGCGTGAATGATTTATTGATAAAAATCGAAATTAATGAGCTGCACAATTATATGTAGCATGGCAGGAAAAAGTCCTTGATTTCAGTCATTGGCAGTCTGTCACCGTACAATTATTGTACAACATGAGAAATGATTTGTTAAAGCAATTATAAAGGTAAACGAGAGTAAAATAATTTTATTTTATTTAAAAAAAAGCATTTTTAAGTGTGGTTTTATAAAATAAGACGATATTTAACTGGATCTTGGCATGCAACCACTCATCTTATCGCAATTGTGCATACAATTGTTTTCGTAATTTATGTTTATTAAATTGAAGTAAAAGAATATTTATGTGTTTAAAGGTAGAAATTTCTATTATTAATTTAAAGATGATGTTGAAATGATAAATCAGATTATTTATGTAAATTATCTTTTAAAAAGTAAGAAAAAAAAAGTATCGAACAAATTGGACCTTGAATAATTGATCATCATCAAATCTAACATAAACTTTAATTGCAATCATTAATGAAAATTAAAGGTAGCATAGCATTTAACATGAATACAACAATAGACAATTAAATACAAATCGTAAATAGGTAAATATAGATAGATATATGTTACCTACCTGTATAATCGAATGAACGTTCTAAAAATATAGGTATATTTTATATACGATCAAAATGTTTTCATTGGATTAACATAAGTATCGAACAAATTAGGCCTTGAATAATTGATGATATCATCAAATTTAACATAATTTTTAATTACACCCATTAAAGAAAATTAAAGGTGACAGGATATATTTAATACTAACAGCAGCAACAACAAACAACATGCGCAAAAAAATATTAAGCGCGCATGTAACGTATTTTTTGTATCCTGCAGTGGGTGTTATGGGTATTTGGGAGGCAAAGGGAAATGCACCAGGAGATGCACTCGACCGAACGATCCCGTCATTTGCATTGGGGCTGTCTCAAGGCCAAACACCGGCTGCAGGGGCATTCACTTCATATAACCCCCCTTCAATCCCCAACTTGAAGAGATGTACTGTGATATGCAGGTGAATTGTGTATTTTGTAGCAACTTTTTGCAGACAAGGTTGCTCTGTCATGCTGTTTATACCTATATAATTATCTATCCCTCTGTATATTTATTTATTTTATCGTTTTTTACTGCATTTGCTAGATATACGCATAGCACACATAAACATTTCATTTAACTGTTAATTAAACGATGATTTGTAACATTTCAGGAATTTCAAAGTCTTTTCATTCGATTTTTATTTCTTGTTTTTTTTATGCGAGTACTTGAAGTGATTGCGTTCTCTTGATGTATAATTGGTAGATTATGTGAGCTATTTTGATTTGCTTATAATATACATGAATTTAAGTATTTAGATTGAATTTTTTAAATTGATTTGCTATATAATATACCTACCTACCTATCTACCTACCTACCTACAAAAAATTCATTTATAAATGTCAAATTGCTAAAGGAAGCGCTATTAATATGTCATGAGAATGAAAAAGCTTTAGCTGTAGCTTTACTTAATTTTATTTCAAATCTACCTTAAATCACATTCATTTTAAATTAAACATGTTTGTTATATTTAACATTTTTAACTTTGCTGCTGATGCTGGCTACAATAACATTTGACAACAACCAAAAATAAATAATTAAATTAACAAAACAGCTTTCATGTATTTAAAGTAAGTTAGTTTTACCCGAAATATTAAAAAGTTTACTCGGGTTTGCAAACTCATTTACTTTACGTTCGTATATGTGTGTACTCACACGTCGTCAAAAACCAGTGTAAATATTTTGCTTATTAAGCTGATGAAAGGTGAAAATTTGGTAAATAGAAATCGATAGGAGCTGATTACTTATATGTAAAGTATGATATCAATTTGCAGATAAACCAGTTTGAAAATAGTTGAGAAAATTGAGTAGTTTAATATTTTTTCTATACACATTATGTATGGGTATACTTATTACATAGATATAATTAAATAATGCAACTAAATTTAAATCATCTATGAGTGATGAAAAACGGTTCGATTAGTCATACATAAAAAGTCTATATTTTTATATGCTTCTAAATAAACAAGTTGCAGGCTGATTAAAAGCAAAAGTCAAAACGTTTAATTAAAATAATTAGTTGAATTAAATACAGTTTTATAAATAATTATTTTTTTGTTTCGTTTTATAATTACCATCAACTATAGGCAAACATCCTTGAAGATGATCATTTATTATAAAAAGGAAATTATCAATTAATAATCAACACTAATAACACAATTGTATTACTAGTGATAGATTGAAGCATTTCTATCACATGGTGATTAAACATTTCTACATTTAGAATGGTTTTCTAAACAAGCTAAAAATAATTTATTTTATTTACATTAATTACAAAGCGCGCAAACAATAAATGAATTATTTATTAATAATTAACATCATTACAATTTGCATTACAGTTTAAACCGTCAAGGATTATAATAAAAATTATTTTTTGTTAATGATTTTAAATGCATTTTTAGCCTTGTACAATTACAAATGTTTTATTAAAAAAAAACATTATTTATTTATTTAATTACAAATATCCAAAAAAATTATGATAAAAATGATTTCTTTCATAAAAAAAAGGTAATTAGCTTATAAATAATTACAAAGATGTTCTTTTACGATAGAAAAATTATATACAAATTTTTATAGAAATATATGTTTGATACCTGCTGATTTATTTGATACAATAGTGACAAAACATACATTTCTCGTATGGTCATTAAAACCACTTAAAAATCTATTAAAAATATATTTTATATTACAATATGTAAGAAATTGGATTTTTATATATGTATTCATTGTTGTTTTTTTATGATTGGACAATGCGAGCATTTTTATAGATGAAAAAAAAATGTATGCTTTTCAATAAGAACATTATGCTCCTTATCACGCTCATAAAAGAAAATGAATCTTAAATTAAAAGGAAAATGGTATTTTAATCAACGTGTTTTTATACAGCATTGTTAATTTTTTTATCGATTAAATTAAAATTGTGTTTATATTCTTAATGATGTTGCGCAATAAATAATTCTTATTTAATTTAGCTCCACTAAATACACACATTGAGGCGTTTAACTAGTTTTTAGCCTGCATTTAAATTAAATTAGTGCAATGAGATTTTATTATAATTATATTATAGATAGAATATTATTACATGTTATGTTTGAAATGGATAAAAAATGAATCTAATAATAAGTGGATTTAGTAATAGGAAAATAATTCTTCCATTTATTTTTCTATTAATTTAATACGATTTTGTAAAGAAACGCTTGAAATGTAATTTTGCATGAAGGCTATTTTTAAAATCGTATATGAATTGACTAAAAGTGTATCTAATTGTAATAAAATAAGGAATGTTATATTAATTTTATATTTAGTTTGTTGCTTCAATGAAATTAATCGAAAATGTACGTGACGCATAAATTCGTCCAACATACATTAAATATTCATTTTCGTCACTCAAACAGGTTGGAAGTCTAATGGATATGGATAAAAAATACACATACAACACTTACAATATTCATGCTTTATTAAATATGAAACAACTCAATGAACATTTTCTATACTTGATTTTTTATTAAAAATTCATCGAGATGAATAATTGTTATATATATATACATATATATAAAAAACGGTATGCCAACATTTATAGACATGCATGTGGGTGGCCTCAGCCGAACAGGAGAAAACGCTAATTAAGAAGACTGTATCAGGTATAAAAAAAAGGTGTTAATTTTTTAAGCGTTTTCTTTTAATGTGTTTGTAATCGTTAAATTCTAATTGTACAAATTTCATCCTCAGTTGGATATTGCGTAATTAAAATTTTACTTCGATTCGTATTAAAAAAAATCTAATTTTGCTGGCAGTTAATAACAACTCGCTTCTTACTTACTACGTTATTTAAAAAAAATCTTTCAATTAAATCATAATCGTTTTTGCATAAATTATTGAATTACACACGTATGGTATATTATAAGTTTGTTTTACTATACGGAACCTATTAATAAAATGATGCGATTTGTTAATCATTGTATGCAAGTTATAAATCAGCCTGCAGACATAAGTTTGCTCGCTTTAAAGAATTTTCCATACACTGCAAACTGTTTTATTTTTCTCTTCTTTCGTTAGAATTTAGTAAAAAGCATAAAAACGCCTAATAGCAACTTGAATGGCTAAAAATTGTTAGCTGAACAACTGTTATTTCTTATTTAGCAACACCATTTAAATACACTAAAAGGAATTTGTAGGTTAATTTGCGAATAATGACTAAATTAATATAATTTCTCATAAATTGTCTGGCTCTGGATGATGTTAAATTTGCTAAATTGACAATAAATTTCTTATTAATAGAATGCGATAATAGATAGAAATGAATATTTTTAATCGAACCGTGCTAATTTGAATATGCGATATAGTATTATCTCGTGTTGCTTTATTACTTTGAAATGTCACCGAATACTTCACCAGACTAACAATAATGCGTTGGAAAAAAATTATAATAAAAATGTGTGATCGTTCGACCGTGTTGGGTTAAATACACTCAGTCGGCTATCGGTTATAGCACTGGCTGAATTTTTTTTCCTGCTGTTGTTGATTTTTTTTCTACTGTATAGTGTTGTTGTTGTTTTGTGAACATGCTCGCATCTACAGAGGAGAACCAGTCTGTAACATTTTTATTTATTCAAGTAGATAATTGCTAGGAGACTAAAGGCGCAATTTGCTATACTTAAAATTGCTTCGACTTCATAAAGTACGAACATATTCTATAATAATTCCGCAATTTCCTATTTATTCCTCGTTAATGTTTTTTTGAGGAATTTCACGTATGTATATTTCTGTGATATCGTTAATGAGCGTGGCTGGATATGTATCTTATTATAATCACAATATCCGATTAAAGTTACTTCAGAAAATGTCAATATTACTAAAATTAACATTTTATCGCATTCGACTCGTTTTTTAGATACAATTTTCAGCAAATGTACCAAATGATGAATAATACATAACTATTTAATTAATGAACAAACTGGTTGGTTGCCAGGTTTTAAACAAGACGTTAAAACATAAAATTTTCAATCAGATTGGAAAGCTTTCACTTATTTTTATTTTTTTTATTTTTATTATATTATATATATATATATATATATACAATATTTTTTTCATAATAACTTTTGCGCTCTATTTCAACGAATAATATATTGTTAATTAATATATAAAATTACTACATAAAAAATAAATACATTTTCTACATAGGTAATACACCTGAAATGAAATAAAATTGATTTTTAAATGCATTACGTGTTGCATAGACATTAATAAGTACAATAAGTTGCCTATAGAATTGCATTGGTCATCAATAAATTTTACGACTGTATACAATAACAAAAACTAAATATTGTTCTGTTATATTACAATGGAAGAATCTGTAAGATTTATTGTTTATTAATTTTTTGTAATACTATTTGTAAGGGGCAAAGAAAATGCACTCTCGACGCAAAACATGAATTATATAAAAGCTTAACAACAACGAACAAAAAAATATTTAAGTAACAAAAGTTATAAATCTATAGTGCCATATTTAGAATCTCAAAATAAGCTAATAAATTTTAAAACCGGACTCGATAAATCGACATTTTCTTAAAAACAAACGGAACTGTGCTGTAGCAATATTTCAATTGAATTTTCTATTACGAAATGGAAATAACTGATATCTACATTAATGTATTTTTTCCACACATCTTACAAACTGCCTCCTGTTCCTCCACACACGAA
This sequence comes from Adinopsis sp. GC000173, assembly GCA_030264715.1. Taxonomy (NCBI): domain Eukaryota; kingdom Metazoa; phylum Arthropoda; class Insecta; order Coleoptera; family Staphylinidae; genus Adinopsis; species Adinopsis sp. GC000173. Next base: position 111,809 of record JARJDW010007291.1, on the reverse strand, counting down.
CAAAAAATACATAAATGTATTGATATTGATAATAGATAGCAGCAAAGTATGTTTGTCATCGTTTTACATATGGCCAACGTTCACTTTTTTGCCTACATTTTATAGCTATTATACTCTAATATTTATTGCTGCAATATAATAATTCCCTATGCATGCATCCAACAATAATAAATTTTCGCGTAACGATACATCTTCTTAGATATATCTACATTTTATCTAATTTTTCTCTCTTTCCTTCGATACCGTTTTATTTAACATTTACATATACATATACAATACATTTAAGCATTTCAGCAACCGAGTAAACAATTTTTAATTATATAACATTTTTAAGCATGGCACACCAGATGTGATATACGCTCTCAAAAACAAAAACGAATTGTTCAAACGTCACTCAATCATTACGCAATCACTTTTTACGAACATGTGTGCATTTTTTTTTCTCTCGCCGGAGTCGATTACTTGAATTTTTTTATTGTTTGAGTGTTTTTAAGTATGATTAAACAATAATTTCTACCCTTGCTCTGTATGGTCGTCTATGTATTTGTGTGCGCGAAGGGTAAATTTCTACCCCATATTTTTTTCAAGTGTTTATATGAGCTTGTAAGTATTTAATGAGCAAGGGTCGCCCTACCGTAGATTATTTTTTATTTAATAATTAAACAAAAAAATCTCGGCGCTGCTTCACTTTAATAAAATAAGAATTGTTTAAGCAACTGATTTAATTTTGACATCGTTAATCCAACGCTAGTTACTTTCTCAACTCAGCTCGGCAAATGAAAAAATAAATTTATTAAGATTCAGTAGGAATGAGAATAAAAGTCTCTGTATGTGTGCGAGTGTGTATGTGTGTGTGTGTGTGTGTGTATGTATAAAAAGTTTGGTAGCGCAATAAAACTCTGTAATTATAACAGTTGGGGGCTTGAAGGTTGTAATGATTCATAATTTGATAACAGGGTGACATTTTTACATTCACCAGATTTAATTTTCACCCCTATTTCATATACTTTTTAAGGCGCCACGCTTACAAAATATTTTGCGCGACTTTGAATCATATATTTTCTAATTGTCAACCGGTCACTACAAACATTTACAAAAAGTCTTTTATGTACGATTGTTTTTTTTTTTTGATGTTGGGTGAAGGAGATGAAAAAGAAGGCCAAAACACGCTAATTTCTTTTATATGCATTATGACATGATTTATTGTTTACGACTTAGCCTAAAAAATGTATTTTGTTTCTGAAATGTAAATTACATTACAACTACATAAATAAAACTCCTCTTTTATTTTGTTTTGTTCGAAAATAAATATATTTATACTAAAGTATGTTCAATTTGCATAATTAATGTAAATGTTTTAAAATACTTTTTATTGCTTAAGCTTTAGCTATATATACCAATTTATACCTATTTATTCGATGCATTATTATTAAGCAGCGATTTAATTTTTCAACAGGTACATTATTACATTATTTAATTCTTTTTCTTTGCAGGCGGCGGTTTCATTTCGACGTCTAGGGAAGCTCCACCCATTAAATTTAAGGTAAGGCTTTAAACTAAAATTAAATTATTTATATGGTGTGCCAGCGAACTTTTTAATATTCTTGCGCATTTCCTCGAAAATTAATAATTTTTAATCATTAGCTACGCGGATGAAAATTTTATTTCATTATTTCCTTTTTAAACTTTAAATAGCATCCAACCTACAATAGAATTTTGTTTTAATGAGTTTTCTTCGCTCCTCGTCGATAGAATCAATATGTAAACAAATAATGATAATAATAATGCTAGTTGGTAAACATTATTCGTATATTATAGAATATAGTTGAATAAAATTGTTACGAAAGAAATAAAATTGTCGTGTATAAGGAGCCGGCAAGATTCTCAAGCTTTTGAACTCATTTTATAAAATTTATCTTACTTATACCTGAAGTAACAAGTGACTTGAATAACTAAACACTTATCAGGAATAAAAATTTTAACGAATAAAAAAATACCTACGTAGGTACCTACATACATACATACATACATACATACATGTGTCATACAAATACATTAAATTTTCATGTGAAGTGTAATATAAGATATTAAGTAAGATTAACAAATTATTGCAAAAATTATTGAGTACAGTCGGTTCTCATTAAAATATGGTTAAGCGCAAATGTCTGTGTAAGCAAATATTTAAATAAACACTTATAACTTGACCCAAATTATACATTCGTATAGTTTTGTTCAAAACACATGTGAAAAGTGATACCATAATTATTTTCAAAAAATCCAAACAACAAATTTTTAGTTCAATGAACGGCCTTACATATATGTATTAATAAAAGCAAAATATTCTTTAACATACACACAGATGGTTTTAATGTTTGTTTAAACGAAATTTACATCTGCCTATTACACAAACAAAACATTTTTTCGGTACAAATAAATATCTGTGTATGCACATATGCAGTTAAAAATCTAATAAAAAACGTGATTATTTATTAGATAACAGCAACTGTACGCGATTAAAAAAAATGTGTATAATGACATCTGGTTTATTAAATTCCATGAGCAAACAAAAAAAATTCACTCTTCTTTCGGATGGTTTTGATATGAATGTATTTTAGGCGCTGTTAATTTCCTAAATCCACAAAATGAGTTGTTTTAGTGTTTTTGCTGATGCTCGGTTTTGGTAATAGAAGTTTTGCTGCTAGATCATTATCAAAGAGTTGAAGTGAAGATAGCAGCTATGCTAATGCTGCTAACTAAACCATAAACAGCCGCCAAACTCAACATAATAGCTTATACATTAAACATGGAATGATACAAGATCCATTTGCATAAGATGTAGGGAAGATATCGCACAACTTTTGTGTACTTTAAGACTTTGCCTTCTTCATTTATTCTTGAAAAAAGTACAACTACAAGAAAATTATTTTCCTTTATTATATTATTATCAAAAACAATAAGACATTTGGGGATTTAGATTACTCGATTAAAGTACACTTTATGTGATATGAAAATGAATATGAAAATCGTCACACATAATAAATTTAAGCAAAAACACTCATTAGCACAGAACGGCGTCACACATTCAACTTGCAAACAAATTACAATAAACTTAATAGCTCGCACTTGATTGTTTATTATAATACATACATATTTTCACATTTTAAGATTGGGATAAAACGCTAAATTAAGGCGCCGCTCTATTTTGCCCAAATAAAATTCTTCTCATAACTTGCTGTCTGTTGGAAATAACGCAAGGAAATGATTTCATTTAACATTGTTGTTTAACATATACTTATTTATTCCTATTTATTAAAGACGTTAAAGATTATAACAATTTCAAATTAAGTTTTAATATTGCTTCTCTTCCATCTCATAGTCATAGTCATAGTCATAGCGTAGCAGTAAATAATGCAATAAGTATAATACAATAAATATAAAAATAGATAGACAACAAGACATTTTATATAAATTTTAAATTTATACTATCATTAATTCTAATGAATTTCCTGGTTAAGTTCAGTTTTATTTATTATTTTCCTTTAATTGAATCATATCAAACACATGTCAATCAAATCAGAAATAATTCAAACGCATTTATAAAAGAACCATTATGAACGTAAATAACTTAAATTGTTATTTTAAATAATTGTTGCTTTCTATAAATATTTTTATTTTGAGATTTACCTATTAATAACACATACATATATATTATCTATATATATATATAGGTAAATGATGGATAACTATTTCTATTATAAATGTTGTTAAAATAGAAAAAATTGAAACAATCTTAGTTATTTATTCCCCTGCAATACAATAATTTAATAATAATAAGCTTAAAATTATTAAGCAATTAACAGTAAACGTTATTCGTTATTCGTTTTGAGTTTTGTTGGTTAATGGGATAGGAATTTTCGACTAGTTTCAAGGGAAAATGTTCGCTTGGCAAAGTAAAATTTAATATTTGAGTGATGATTAAAAAAATATTTAATGTGCATTATTATTATTATATGGCCTCTTAATATAAGTTCCATGTAATAACTTAATAATACATAATGGCATAATAATAAATATAGAATTGTCATAAAACAATGGTCATAAGAGAACCTAATCTTTGAGTAAATAGGAGTAATTATAAAATCATAACTGTACTTGATTGTATTTACACCTACAAGTGTTATTACTTATTAGTGGTAGCACTTTATAGTTTTCTGTAACATTCGGTAAACATGTGGTGTAAAATGTTATTGCTCGTAAAGAGCAACTGAACCAATTCTATTCTTTATTGGCAAACACATAAACATTCCGTTATACATAAGTGTATTATATGATTACATATATATTATACCATACTGCATTACTATACTTGTACGTATGTGTATAGTACGTTCGTTCGTATACGTATACTCGACTGCACTTTCTTTAATATCACTTTTTCCTCCAATTAAAACATTTACAGTACGTTTAGATAATAAAATAAATATATTCTTGTAATTTACACTTAACAAAAGCAAATAGAAACTACATAAGTATTACATTTATTACTGATAGAGTTGATGGCTGATAAGTTTTATTTAATTTACATTATAATGAAAAATATTTATCAACTATTTTCTATTCATTTCATAAATAAATTTAACTACAATAGTCTACATCTATATACATACATATACATATACATATACATATACCTAATATGTAATTTTATAGATCTTCATTATTAAACTGAAATGACTAAAATTATCCATGATTGTGTCTGGCAGACACAAAAGATTTTAATAATTCAATTGTAAACTGATACACGTTTGGTTATTTCAAAATCAATTTAGTGCATTATTATAATATCTAATGAATTAAATGTTTTCTATGCGTATTGATTGTACGAGTTATAGTAACGATAATGATAATATTTTTAATAAAATAACATGAAAAATCAATGATAGTTTGTTGTTGTTGTTGTAGTGTATACAATGTGAATACTTTCATTAAAATGATTTTTCTTGTTTGGGATTAATTTTCTTGAAATGTCTAAAAGCTTTTTCCCCTTTTCTATTATATTATTATTATATATATGTTATATAATGAGAAAAACCTTGCAAAGATCATCACTCATAAAATACTATGCAGCTACCAAATCAAAATGAAAGCCTCATACCAAAAAATTTGACCCTTACAAAATGCTTTTTCATTTATTTTACCTCACATTTGCCACAAATTACAAAAGTTGCTGTTTCAGCTTACGGAACTAATTGATAAAATAAATGATGCATCACTTTTATCAAATCTATTATAATTAATTTGTTAAAGTGTCGCATCACCATTAACTAGATATTTATTACATCATTTCAATTTTTCTACTACAGTATATATTCTTATATATCTTATTGCTTATCTACTTAAATGCTTCCACTTTTTGACTAAAGTTATTTTCGCATTACTAAAGGAAATAAAATAAAAAAAATTATCATGTAAAACTGACGTAATATTTACGTAGCCATTTTAATATTAGACATGTTATTAACTACATAATATTAATATTTTATAAATTAAAAATAACCTCACGCTATATTCATATATTTATAAATACACCATTTTTTATATTAGATATAGACTGTTGTTTATTGTTGTTTGGTGCAGGGATTGTTTGTTATATTGTTTAGTGGTGGCTTTAAGTCGCGTGCTTTATAACGATATGTACTGATATTAATAATGTACATAATTTAGCGGAAGTTTAGTTTTCCTAGTCGGTATTATAAAAGCTTGGAAAACCAGTACCTAGGAAAAGGACTAAAAGCTTTTTTTTCTTGAACTCGACTGTTAATTACTATAATATTAAATGCAATATTAAATTTATTGTTAAAAATTATATAGTTTGCGCCTAATCAAATTTTTCTATAATCTCAAATTTGTAGGTTGTGTAAATTTATTAGATGACGTGTAATTTGCTGTTGTTCTGCATTACTCCCTATCGGTAAAAAGAGTAAACAATATTTATTCGAATAATTTGCTATTACGTAATAGGTACATGTACTGTTTTTTTTTTTCTTTTCTTTTTAAATTAAATATGAAATTTAACTGCAAAACTACGACGAGCCAACCGTATGCGAGTAGAAGTAGTAGTAGTAGTAGTAGTAGTAGTGCCATACATAACATACACATAGTATATATTTATGTGCGCAATATTTAAACGTAACTTAATGTAAACTTTGACATAATGAAAATGTAAAACTAAAATAAAAATAATATGCCTATAAAATAAAAGTTTATTATGATTTTGTACACCTTCTGTAGATTCAAGATATGAAATTGATATTTATATGAATCGATATTGAAATGGAGTAATAAATTGGTTATTCTCAATGGAAATTCATAAAATTGATAATAAAATTAAAACTACGAATTGAATCAGAAAAATAAGTTATTGAAACTAGAGCCGTCTTTACAAATTCAAATATTGATATAAATCAGTTATATTGAGTACGAAACTAAATAATAATCTTGCTGTTTACTTAATATTCAACTAAATGAATAAAAGAAACAGTTTTATAGGATATGAAATTTTATAACGATTTTAATTGTAAATTACATATGGCCGGAAAGATTTATAACTCGTAAAGAGTAAGTGCTGTATCAAAATGATACTTTAATTAATATTATGTCACATAATGTCTATGTATCGTGTATTATAATACAAGCTGTTATTAAATGCATATTAGTTTCTATATGCACCGTTATTGTATTGAAGATAGAAATTTCAATTATAATCATCTATAGGCTACTTTATACACCAGCCAAAAAATTGATTTTTCTCACTTTTAATCGCTGATATTAAAAATATTTTCATAAATTAACATCAACTATAATTGCCAACAATCAATCAACTATCATATCTGGTAACAAAACAAAAAGTTTGTATACTATATTCAATATCATACCATACATGTACATAGTATAGCGCATACAAGCAGCACACATGTATTCTGATCTATCACATTTTCAATAACATTTTCATTATTATTGATTATTTGTTCATATTAACAAATTCATTCAAATGTGAAACATGTGATAGGGATACCATTGTAATATACATACAACTGTATCAATTTCAATATTCGATGTAAAATATGCCAGTTTTGCATTATTATTAATATTACAAACATCTGAAATTAATACACTTGCACAAAACAATTATCTCTCCCCCGCCCCACCGCTCCTCTTCACTTCTCGTTTTTTGCGTTTCACAAAAAATTGAAATAACATAATCATCAAAAACTGGAAAATAAATTATTTGCTGAGTTATTTGTTTTTGCGATATTCACTATATAAACATTCATAAAAGAAATTGCATAATGTTCCATATGATAAAAACGTAAATATAGTCTGCAACAAAAATCTCTTCCACTTTATATAAAAAAGCCGCATATAGATGTTCTAAAAATACATACATATGTATATACCTACGAGCAGATTGATCAAGTAAAAAAGTTCTCTTTTAAAAAATCATTTTTTCTAGACGCAACTTGGTTATTTTTTCTTCAGATATGAAGATATATAATATAATATTGTTAATTTATACAATAGCAACGCTTTTTGAGCGATTGAACATTAGTTGAAATTAAATGAAATTTAAGTACGTAATAAAAAACTTTTAGCGATTTTTAGAGGGAAAATTTATCGTCAATTGAATGAATCATAAGGAAGGAATACGTGCAAAAGTTATAAAATAATTTAAAAGCGTATGAGAAAATAAGATTGAATATAACCTAAATTATTTTAATGCAACAATGCATAAAATGCATTTCTCTCGTATTTTATATAAACACGTAAAATAGATACGAGACCTTACATTTAACAACATTTCGTGCCTTGCATTTTCAAATCGTAACCAACTATTTCATTATTTCCAAATATACGAGTATGAACAATTATATTCTCTATATCTTGCAACCATCACGTTTACAACTTATAGGCGCTCATTTCCAATAATTTATTAGTTGAATAAACAATATTTCTAGTTGATTCGCGGGCCTAAAAAACAATTCATGCCACATAAATATTTTATGAGGTGCTCATAAATGAATTTAAATTATTTAATAAGCTCATTAGCATTAACCCTTTAATAAGTCAGTAAACCCGAGTTGTTAACAATCTGATTTAATTCAAAATAAATTATAATATAAGCACGTCAGTTAAATAAAAATAAATATTTTGAGCGCGTTTGTGATTGTGAATTTTTCTCAGCTTCAGGTAAACTCCCACTATCAGATTAATTATTCTCTTGCATGTTCACCTCGCTTTAATATTTCCACTTGCTTTTACCAGATTGCTTTCGACCTTAATCTTAGAAATAACTGCAGTATTGTTCCATCACCTCCAGCTAGTAATTTGTTAAAAATTATACCAGAAAATTGCTATACTATAGACGTGTGTTAAAGGAGAAATAATAGATTAGATTGCAAAGTAATTGTCTTTAATGAAGCAATATTAAAAATAATTTATTTCCATATACCTGACTTTATACAATTTAATCGATACTCTTTTTTAATCTTTCCTAGGTATTATAATTTTAATTTACACAAATTAAACCACTTACATCGACGGATTATTATAATTTAATGTTTTATTTTAGAAATCCATACTTGATAATAAAAACATATTTATATTGTCGGAGAGTACTTTTCTAGTATAATAATTATTTATGTTAAAAATGTAAATATGTCGATCACGACGTTATCAGCCAGGAGGCATTTAAGAATCGTGAGCGTTCCGCCCCTGGTGGTCGATTTTAATTCCGTAACAAGAGGAAAAAGTAACTTAAAATAAAAAAAAGTAATGCTATCAAACGGTTATACGGTAGTTTTTTTCTTCTTCTTCTTCTTCTTCTTCTCCGTTTTCTTCTTCTTCTTCTGCTTCTCCACCGTCTTCTTCTGCTTCTTTTATACTGCAAATAGTTAAATATCGCGCTAAAAATTTCTCTTGCAACATCAATTTTTATGCAGTAATTTTTATGATTATTTGATGGATTTTTAGTTTCCTAACAAAAATTATGTATAAAATATACATTTTGCATGATTTAAAGTTATAACCCCTTTTAAGGTGTTGTTATCGTTATTGAACATGATTTTTATTAATTTTTTATGTTCATATCGTAATTACCTACAGTTTCATTTTATAGATTAGATATAGTATACTCGTAGGTATGGTATGAGTGGAAATACGTACTATACCTATATAATTTACGAAAATGGTTAATCAACTTTTACTTGAGTGAATTATAAAATTAAATTTAAATAATATTTTTATGTAAGCACATGCAAACATTCTATAAGTGTAATTAAATCAGTTTTAATGAAGCTGTGTATGCAAAGAGATTGAATGAAAGTGATGCAATTTTTATTTTATTTTATTTATTCCGTCTTGTAAGAAAATAAGTTTTATGTAGAAGTGAGATGGATTTTATTTGCTTTTAAAATGTAGGTGCAGTTAGAAGAGAAGTATATTACCTTTCAGTCATGAGTCATTCTTATTTTTATAGCAAATTTTATTATTCGCATTCGCTTTAATCCCTTTCTCTCATATTACTAATTTTCTATTACAATATTAACACACCAACACATTTAGCTATCTATTGCTGTTTTACTAGCCGTAGTAAATGATTTCCATCAAACCCATTTATCTCTTGTTTTAAAAATATGTTAGAATGCAGCGAATAGACTGTAAATTAGATATTAAACTATAAAACAGCGATAAACAGTTTTCGTCTACCATAAAATGTCACTCACATTCAGATTCATTGATTTTGAATTACCTTACAACTAATTTATAAATACATAATGATTACCTAAAATCTGTTTTTGCTTCGTGCATATACAGGAAAATATAATCAATCTATGCAACTCAATTTACGTTGATTGGCAAAGTGTCAGCTGCATAAATATTAAATCGAATTTCGTTTCAAGACAACTTATTATATTTTAAAGAAGTATCATTTTAGGATATTTTTTGCGAATTGGGTTGCATAGGTAGTATGCTCCTATATATGTATACCTTTAAATGAAATAAATTGTATAAATTAGGTAGGTACACTTATATATACTTCTAATACATATTAAAGATGAATGTATACAATAAAATGAATTGTTCGTGAATTTAGTAAAAACTAATTATAAATAATTAGGGGAATTGTATAGGGCTTAAGTGTAATAATAAAAGAAAATCGTACAAAGTGCTTTTAGAATCATTGAAAATAAGAATAGAAAGCATTGAAACATTAAATCTTCCAGTAGATGGCTTGTTATATATACGTTTTGAAATAAAAGTTCTCTTATTTTGGTCAATATAAGGGGTTAGGTTTCGTATTGAATTGCTCACGTTTCCCATCGTTAATTTTTACAACTTGAGAGTAATTACTACAAGATGCAATACACGAATGACTAACTTATGTGATGTTAGGATAAAGAAACCTATTATCTGAATAAGAAAATTATTATGCGCGTGCTATATATGTGCAATCGTATAGGGTTTCCTTTCCTTTCCTTTTTGGGGACGTTTCTTTCACTAAAGGGAACATAAACTTTGCGCACACTATATGTGGCCAAAAAGCAACCCTCCATATCATTTAGTATTCGATCGAAACGACTTTGGAAATGTTAGGCAGCTTTTAGCTGAAACTGCAGGAAGATATAAAATGTTATTTATGCGTTAAGTTAGTTGCTATCATTACAATACTTGTACATCCTTTTAAATACTGATTCACATATTTATTTAACATTCATTACTTTTTCTCTGGCGCGATCTTTATATATATCTACTTTACTCTACTCTACTCTACCTATATATTTGTATATGTATCCTAACACTTACATACATACATAATATCATACACAAGCCGAATGAAAAAATTACTTTTGTACATTTTAAATTATAATGTAAATAACTACAGCATATTATTAGATTTTTATATAACGCTTTTAAAAGATTTTTAACGCTTCCAGCTATGCTAGATTACACTTCTGAGATAATTGTATATTATTTAAATGCGAAAATAATGTACGTTTCTTTAAACATTTATAAATGTAGATAAATCTCCACAAAAAAGTCTACATGATATAATTTTTCTTAACTTTTCTATGACTTTATTTTACATAGTGCTCAGCTTTTTGCAGCAATAATTCCATAAAAAAAAAACAAAACAATTTGAATGTAAATTTTTATTAATTACAACAAAAAAGTTAAACTTTGTTTTATTCATGAATTATAATGTATAATAGATTACACAAAAGCGACTAGTAAAAAGCACTAAATACATTTCTACAACATGCAGTGTCACAATTTATTTCCTTAGGAGAAAAAAACGAAACAAAACAATAATTGCTTTAAAAAGAAGTTTCATAAAACTTGAAAAAATTACAACTTTCCTATTTAAGGACGCATTTGTAAAAAATCAACCGAAATGATGAATGAAATGAATGAAATGGAAATGGAAATGATTATTTAGTTCACTTATATAAACAATAAAAATTAATTAATAAATAATCTTAACTACAAAGCTATGAATATAAATTATAACATTAACATAATATTTGTAAGCACTTTTTATAGCGCAAATGAATGTACATGTATTTTGAATAATGCTGATTGCATTGAAACCAACATATTTTATATTTTTTATTATTATTTTACTGCTAATATACCATAATAGAATAGAATAATATTTTCTAAATGTGTAAACTTTTACAACTTGAACATTTTCTCAATTCGCTCAAAGTGAGCGCGAGCGCGAGTGCGAGTGCGCTAAATTATTTTAATATTAGAGTAATATTTAGTCGTAATTATGGAAGAAAGTAGAGATTTCATAAAAAATCAAAGAAATAAATAATCATTAATAACTAGATTGTAAATAACAATTCCGAGTGCAACAACTATCAGGAGTTAACGTAATAATTTAAGTGACTTTCATTTTGAATAAAATTGTTTATGTAATATGCGCTTAATTAATTTTATTTAAAAAGTAAATTAATGTATTAAATAAAAAATAAATTAAGTGGGTAGGAAAAAATTCTCAGAAGCCAAACAGCAGCCTGGCAATGCTTTTTGATAAAATTTATGCAGACATCTTTACGATATGCAAATTAATATAAATGAACATTAACATATTAAATAGGTAATTTCTAAAGTAATAGTTATATCTATACAGCTTTATAATTATGTGATATATATATATAAATATATATGAGCATTATGTTTTATGTGGAATTGCACGTTGCGAAGGATAAAACGTCGTGTAAAACTAATTACGAGAGAATCCTTATTATTCATTCGCATGCATAATCATTTTAAATGTTATTTTATGTGCAGACAACTTTATAATGCAATCTATGACAATTCATGACCAACTTACACCCATCCAACTTTAAAACGTAATGTAAAAGTTATAGAAAGATGACGGACAGACACTCTTGCAAGTATGTATGTATCTATCTACTCGTACATTAAATTTTTCTATTATTATTAGTCTATAATTTTTCACGTCGCTATTTAGGTTAGAATAGATAATGTATCTATTGTTTTATTTACTTTTACAATTATTGCTTTTTATGTATATTAGATATTTTAAAGTAGACCTAAGTCTTTTAGTAATCAAGGCATTTTTTTATTACTCGTTCGTTTTTGGTTCATCTATTTAAAAAATTTATTACATTTTTACTTTCATTCAAGCCATTAAAGGCTTATAAAAGAAAAATGGTACTTGCACTGATAAATACTCTTTTAAATATATATTAATACTACCGTATTTTTTATAATTGAAATAATTAACTACAAAACAAAGCAATTTATTTTTATTAATTTATCTTTAACATATTTATGTCTGGTTTGTAATTAACTTGAAATTGATAATCTCAATTTAACCCGTGTTTATTTTTAATAGGGACATAAATTCTTACCGAGCAAATATTAAGTGAGTCGTCGATCTTTAATTAAAGAATCGAAACTCTTGTGTGTGTGTGTGTGAATGTGTGTATGTGTGTGAGTGTGTGTGTATGTGTTGTTATTTGATTTACTCGTGCTTTTTATTTATTTTTTTGTTAAACATGTAACTCATTTACTTATAGTCTGTTAACAAACTAAATATTAGTTTATGTAACTCATCAATCTTAATTTATCACACTCATGTACACAAAAAAACGTTATTTTTAGTTTTGTCATGGGGAAAACAAAATTTTTCAATATTTTTTATATAGATTGCATAATGTTCAAATTAAAAATCCATGGAAAGGCAACTGTACAAATATATATTTTCTTTCTAATGGTGCGAACAATTTTTTGACGGATATTTATCTTTTCATCTATATATACAGTCACGTGTCAACTTTTTCTATCATTTATGTCACTCATTAGATGTTAAAGAGTTTTAAAAGGGAATGAAAATGTTATGGTTTTTTGCTACTATTTATTTTGAAAGCCTTTTTGTTGATGAACGCGATGATTGGTTTACAAGTAGTTCAAAGCCTTTTTTTCTCGAAACTATAAATAAAATGTCTTAGTTAAGGTTAATAATCAATTTATTAAGCTTATAAAAATCAAATTTTCGGCTTAGAGCATATTTTCAGTTGGGTAAGTACGTAAAACATCTCTGGCAAATTTAACGAGTACCAATTAAGATCCGACAATAATCATTTGCTGTTATCAAAAAATATAAACTAAAACATGCAATAAAACAACAAACTTCTTACAGCACATACATGTGTTTAACCTAAAAAGATCATACATTTAATCTTGGTATTTAAAAGCATCGTAAAAGTGATTTTAATTTTCTGCACTTAAGAATTAAATTGAATAAGAAAAATATTTTAATTATTTTACGACTTTTGCAAAACATTGTAGCATTAAAAATTAACAGATTTTAAAGGTCATTTCTTATATTTCCTTCTTCAGTTTCCCAATACCTTGAACACATTTCAAATAAACAATTTCCATTTTTGTTGTTCAAAACAATTAAATGTGCGCTTGCATCAAGGTTACAAAATACAAATCACGAATCTAGTATTTTTGTCACATTAGACGTGACTTACATAAGTTAACTCATTGTTGCAAAGTCCAAATATGGTTTGAACACGTTTGTTATTATTATTTTTTTCAAATATGATTATAACTTTTATTATTATTAAATTATCGATAAGGAACATAGGAACATATTACATTTTCAAAATATGAATGACACAAAACATATGTTTTCTAAATGTAAATTAGCCATAGTGCGTATCAAAGAAATTAATCTAAAATTATAAATAAAATGTAATTTAATATTGTATTTGCTTTAAGTTAGAAAACATGTTGGGGAATAAATTTATTTGATTTATATCAATTTGGAAGAAAACATACACGATTATAAAGCAGAAAATGAATTGTGAAATTTTATATGGGCGAGCTTTTCACGCACTAAATTGAAGGATAAACGTATGTAGATATAATTTCCATATAGCCGTAAAGTTTTAAAAATTTCGTATAACAATTGCGCTGACTCAATCTTTAAACATTTTTTTTATCTTTGTATAATGGAATAGTGTACTAAAATTTATGAATATAGAGTTGATGATAACCTTATTATAGCGTTAGTATTTTAGAGGTTACTGTATATGTAAAGTATATCTACACATATTTTTGAATTAACAATATTAATGGTCTTTTTAATACATTGTAGCTCATACAAGCAATTTATCACCTCTTTAATATTAGATTTTTTTTTCTAAATGATAAACAAGAAACTATTTATTCTAATTATCTAACAATACCCAAATATTTTCATGTACATGCATAAAACATTTATGTATGTATGTGTTGAAAAAGAAGAACGCCCTTGACGGTCTTTTGATAGCGCATAAGTTTTCCCAATTTAATTTTTTTAGCGGATGTATTAAAAAAGGCATTTAAATAAATTTTTAGTTTGCTAATTTGCGTAGCGGTACTTTTAATGTTGATTAAAATTTATATATATTGTCGCTTTTTATTTTAATTCTTCTTGTGTGAGTTTTATGTAATAGTTAATTAGGTCAACAAACTACAATATACTTTTTAATGGCTTTTTAACTTTATGAACACACTTATAATTTTTTATTGCTGTGACAAACACACATAATTTTTTCCTATTCAATAGAATATTGTAAATGTTTTATTTTTTATTCGTTGTTGTTGTTTTTGTTTATCGCAAAGACATGCATTAATTGATTTAGCTAGCTAGCTAGCGTTTTCGTTTCTAATACGAGTATCTCGGCGAAAATTTTTCAAAAACATAATCTTTTGCATATCATTATCATTCGGTATACCACAAAAGTAAAAAGCAATAAATTTATTTTCGGTGCATTTAGTATCGAAGAGGTCAGCAGCTTAAGACACACACGTGCATTAACTTTAACAATGCACGTGCATTCGAAACTATATAAAGGAGTAAAAGAACGAGATTCTGGGAGTCATGTGTAAAATATGCAAGCAGGATATATGCTCGCCACATTTTTTTCAACTTTAAAATTTTTTCTTTATATGTATATGGGTTGGCAGTAAAAGGGATTTTTATTGTTGTGTCGACATAAAATGTAATGTCCTATCTTGTATTGTAAACTTGCATACCAGTCAATATTATATTGAAGAAGATACTATATTAAATGTGTCACTTTTTTCATCGTCTTCTCGGAAACATATTTTACAAAAATACGTTTTCTACAAATCAACTATGAATGCTTTTGATGTTTTTTTACACTAGACACGTATACGCGTATGCAATTTAATTACATTTATGATGACCAAAATATTACATGTCTGTCAATAGCAGCAAAATCAATTTTTGCAATATTATCAGCTATAAATGAAATGAAATTTTTTATATTATTGCATCAAAAACTATTAATAATAATTTTATGACATAAACTAGTCTATTTCATCATTTGTAATTCCTTTTTATTGACAACACCATGTCAAATCATGTCAGAAACCATTTTTCTTATATGATGCATTAAAAAATACATCAATATTTGGGGTGGTGAATTGATAGACGTAGGGTCTAACTAAATCATTTTCGATAATTATTTTTAATTTCATCAATATCAGTTTGCTGCCAAAATGCGTGCGATACGTAGGTGGTATATTATATATATTTTATTTCTATCTACCTATTCCTATTATATATTCGTATACATATGTGTGACAAGTAGCAAGCAGGTAGCGGTAGGTAAATCCTTAATTTACTACAATAGAATAATTTATATTGCATTTGTGCATGCATACAAATAAACAATTGATAGATGCAACAAATGCAACAATTATTGAATAGTAAAATTAGTTAATTTGTAATTTATTTATCGATCATACCTATCAGTATTCAATTTATTTATTAATTAAGCCCGTAAAATATTTATTATTATTGAATGTGAATGAATTGCAACAAACGAATTTTCTATTTTAATTAGATATTTTTAATTAACAGAATTTAATTTTTTACTACAGTGTTATAATAATAAATAATAGGTTGTTATAATTTATTGTCATTTTTATAATCAAAATTATACTAAATCCTGGTTTTATTATAAAAATAATTGGATGAAGGAGTAGCAACATTATTGTCTCATAAAATAAAAATCCTATACTATAATTTGTCATTAATTCACTTCTTGTTATATATATATAAATATATTTTTTGTGTCGTTGGGTAAAGGATATTAAAAACAAGAAGCAACCCTCTTTTAGTTGACATGGAGACATAAATCTTGTAGCACAATAAATATCTGTAAGTGGACGACAAACACAATACAACAAAGCCAGAATTTTTGAACTGAACGTTTTGTAGAAGAAGAAAGTTACTTGTATAAAGAATGAATATAAAAAATGTGCCATTTATCAAAGTCCTCGTCTATAGGTAACTGATTAAAAAATATCTTATTTAAATAAGTGTTGTTGATGATTAATTGTGTATGGGATCAAGTTCGCCATACATTCGTGTGAGAGGCAGTTTGAGATCACTAAGAAAGGAGATATATTATTTTGTTTCTTTTTGCCACCTTTCCACTCCAAAAACTAAATTGATGCCCTTAAGGTCTTACAGATTACATTTTTATTGATTTCTTTATCCTACCTTATTCAAATATAAATTATCAATTAGTCCATAAATTCTCCGCTACGCTATGGCTACGAAATCGAAATGAAACAAGTAAATTTCAATTAGTAAATACGGTTATTTATTAGATAGAATAATTGTTGCATAATGCAAGTGGCTTATAAATTTCAACTTTACAATCGATTGTAATCATAAAATGACATTTACTTTTCGTTTCTCGACAATTTCAAAGATTGTTTGTTCGCTAAAATGTCAACTATTACCTGCTGCTGTTTTTTTTTTAGAATTATATAACGCTAAAAATGGTGAATTTCGTTTATTGCCAGCATGTTGTAATGGTAATGGTAATGGTACTTTTCTCAATAATAATTTCAACGATTTCATGATGTTTGACCAATGAAATTTATAACAATCAATAATGAAATATGAGATTTGCTTTATAGAAATTATGTGATTTGTGGGTATTGAATTGAGACGTTGTAAGATTTGTAGCTATAAAAATTGTTGGCTTTTTTCTTTTTATAATTGAGATGTTATTAGAAGTGCGTGCGGGATTGTTGATGATTGATGGCAATTTGTTTTGTTAAAAATTACGAAACATCGTTTTATTGGCAATTCGCATTTGTAGCAAAACAATAAATTGATTGTGCAATAAAAATATTATCTTGGTGTTGTTTTTCAATGCAACTACTTAAAAATATATACATATACCTAGCTAGGTATATGTACAGTAGGTACATATATAGATAGATAGATACCTAGCTAGTATATGTACAAGTTTGAATAATTCACACGCTATTAAGGCCGTTTAGTGTCGCAGCAGCCAGCAAATATAATATATAAATGGATATTTTTATATTCCACATCCATATAGATAGGCAGGCGGTGTTAAATTTAGTCAAGGATCGTAAAGACAGGGATCAGTCATCATAGCATTTATTTGCGAAACTGCATTTTAGCACCCCTCGTTTTGTAAAAATATAATTTACGCTTGTGTAACCACACACATACATTCCAGTCGCATCTGCATCGAACCCTCCTCGGTGAAACAACATTATTTGATTGATTTATTTTTTCGTCGGAAATGCTCGATATTGTAATTGATTATCATAAGTGTTGATGAAATTATTTTGATGGGCCAAAAATCTAACAATCAATTACGCCAGAGATAAATCAAATGTCAACAGTTTAATATTTTAGTGCTGAGCAAACAAATATTCGACATAAAAAATATTAAATGGTTTATAAATAATGCGTAATATTTTTGTGCTGTTGTCGGTTGGTGGAGTTGGTGGAGTTGGTGGAAGAGCAGCAGTATAATGGCTTGTTCTTTTACTTAAAAGTGTTATTATAACTTTGCATGTACATACAAAGAGTTACTTCTATGCTTTTTCATACAATTTAACACACAAAACATTATTCTGATAATATTTTTAAAGATTTTCATATACGCGCGTATAAATTATGTAAAAATGCTTTCAGACAGATTCAGCAATTTTTTTCTTCCTTGGCGAAAAAAATCTATCTATATCTATGTTTGAATAAGCTAAAATGATGGGTAATTGAGAAAATTTTTATGCTTCTTGTGAGATTATATTTTAGATAAGTTGCACATCGATATATGGTACACATATAGCGGAACATATACGTAGTCGTACATACATGCATATCCATCCTCCATACATTCGTATACATTTCGGAAAAAAGAGGAAAAAATATTTATGATGCATTTTTAAGACCGAAATAAAATGGTCGTTTTTACGAGCATCATGTTCTAAAAATCTCATAACATTTAAAGTTAAAAGCGATGAGCTTAATCAGTAATCACCAATTGATCGCACAATATCTGCTCATTCAGCTCACCCAAAATGTCGATCATAAACTTTGATATATTCTTGCACCACGTGCATAACAGCCGTCTAAAGCAACTCAAAATCATTCATAAAATACTTTTATACATGAAAT
Source organism: Adinopsis sp. GC000173 (assembly GCA_030264715.1). Lineage (NCBI taxonomy): Eukaryota > Metazoa > Arthropoda > Insecta > Coleoptera > Staphylinidae > Adinopsis > Adinopsis sp. GC000173. The sequence goes on along the minus strand of JARJDW010007291.1, from coordinate 92,740 downwards.
GTCAACGATTCATTCGGTCCATTGGTCTATAAAGTGGAGTACGAGTGGTTTTAATACCAAGACTGATGAGAGATTTGCTCGAGCTTTTCAACAAATAGATTTTTTGGTGTGGTTGCTTCACCATATAGTCACGTGCAGCTACAAAAAATACAACCGACCTAAAAAAGAATGAAAAAATTTTACGATTTGCAACAAAGTCTTTTTAAATAATGTATTAAATCAACGCAAGTTTATCCTGAAAAGAGTTTTTTTTTTCTTTTTTTCTTCGCCCTTGCTGTTGTTAGTTTACGATCTTGCACCGACATTAAATTTCGGCAATTTTATAAAAATTATTGTTTTACTTAATAATCTAGCAAAATATACTATTGAGACTACTTTAGGAAACAGTCACGTGCATGTGGGGAAAAAAGTATGAAAAATTTTACGATTTGCAACAAAGTCGCGTTTAATAATGTATTAAATCAAAGCGAAATTTTCGCTAATAACGTTGAGCAAAAAATGTAGCTTTTTTATGACTTAGAAGAAGTTGCGCGCTTATATTTTTTCTGTTGGTTTTTATTTTCGTTCCAGATTGCTCAGCAATATAAAAAGACTATATACTAACGAAACGCGGAAGGAATCGAAGAAATGATCCAACAAACAGCACACATGTGCCTGTAATCTGATATCTAAATATGTGTGTAGCTTTAGTTGATTACTGAGCAATCTTATAAATACCAAAAAACGATGACATTGATTTGTTTTGTCACATGGTGGTGCGATGAGAACAAAGACCATTTACTAAGTATTGATGTGTTTATTTTATTTAACGTTTCTTTTCTACTTGTAAGAAAAGCAGCAAATGCCAATAAAATATCTTAATAATAAGTATGTACACGTATGTATACCTATATGTACAATACAATACATTTCGCTTTTCTGCGATGTTCTGCTGAAGAATACCTACATACATATATAAGTATGTAGATATGTACTTAATTAATTTGATAGATAGCGTGTGGAATTAATTTCTTAAATAATACATACATACATACATACATATAGGAGAGTAACTAATACATACCTACTAATATGTAAGTACTAATACGAAACGTATCGTATTGTACTATACATGTCGGTTGCAATTAAATTGATTTTTCCAATAAGTGCAATAAATTAGAATTACAACGGCGCTATTATTATTTTTAAGCAATTTATTCATCAAAATAAATGGGTGAAAATAAAAATGTCTAGACATCGAAAATGATTTGCATAATAATTATATAAGTATAATAAAGTAATTAGTAGAGATTTTTGAAAGAGATTTTCCGGAATGTATATAACGTGCAAAGATAATTTCCTCGATTATAACAGCACTAGATCAAAAAACTATATAAGAATATTGCACCTTGCCTAGCACCATACTTTTGTTGCATGTGCAAATGCCATAATTCACATAACAATTCTGATATATGTATACCTGCAACCTGGAAAAATACTAAAAATAAAAATGAGAGAAAAATAATATTATCATTATTTTATATTATCTTTTACTATCACGATATCTATTTTACCATATACCATATCTGCAACGTATATATACGTATATATACGTATTTATATATAGGAGGAGGGAAATTATTTATTTATTATAGGACAATGAGTTTTATATATTTGGCACCCCTCCTGCGTTTAGATTGCCTTTCAAGTCTACTGGGAAATCGTTTGACATAAATCACCTTTTCTATGTACGTACATATACTAAGTCAAAACGAAAAAAATTAAAATGGCTTAGTTCCAAAAATTGTAGTGCAATCTGATCATAAAAATCAGATGGTTTTTTATTGCAAATTGCAATGCGTTTTTTATTGGTTTAGATAAATTTAATAAATGTTAATAGTAAAAGTTTATCTTCATCGTAAAATAAGTGTATGGTGTTGTGTGGAAAGAGAGAAAAAGGATTTGCGAAGTGTTTTTCTAAAAGGAAGTTTAGAGTATTTATTACTATCCTACATGCAATTCTTACACTTTTTACAAGAAGCTGGTGGAAAACTATATCTGTTAAGATAAATTAAATAAACACATTACTGCTGTGTTTAAACGAGTTTAAGGACGAAAATTATCAAAATTGTCTTTTCAACTTGTTAACTACTTTTAATTTGTCACAAATTCTACCACCTTGCGCACAGCACACGAGCGTCTTTAATTTAATCAACTTAATATTCTATATTAATTAGCGTAGACGTATTTATTTAGGTAGTGGAGGTATTCACACACGCACAAAAAAAGGTGTTTTACTTTTTTTTATTTCGGTACATTTTTTTGTATGCGCACTAAAAAATAAAACAAATAAAAGTCAAAAAGCAGTGATATGTAGCTTTATATATCTAAAAAGGGTAAAAACCGTCATGCAATTGCTATTATAGCAAAAGGGATGCTTTTATATATATGACGAAAAAAAAAATAACATAATATAGAAAGAACACTTGTCACAAAAATCGTATATGTATACGTATACGTATACGTAGTGTATATGTACGTATATATGGTTAAAGCAGCTGTTACTGAATATTTCCTGCTATGCAACTCTGAAAAAAATTTATTAAATAGTTAAACGATATAAAGCAATAAGGGCAATGGAAGAAAATTTACATCCCTTTTACTGTTTAAACAAATATCGCATACAAAAACCACCATCTGGGTGGTTAACCACTGTCCAACGTTTCCCTAAATAAATATTACGCTTTGATTAAATTTAAATACGTATTTAAAGACGCACTAAATTAGAAATTGGTTTGTTATTAAGCTAGGGGGAACATTGTAAACGGTACTTGCAGACAAAGTAATTCAGAAATAAAACTTGGTGACATCATGATATTGTATTGTTATGTAAATATTATTTACAAAACGGATAAGTAAATTATTCAATTTTATACTTGAAATCGCAATCGGTTGAAATTATTTAAATTTATAGTAAATAAAAGGTGTAATAATATGCGACACTTGAATTTAAACTATCTAAAATAAAAGCACGATAAACATTGCGATGAAAACATAATTATCGATTTTCACTTTAAATCCAAATATTCCAAGCCGTTGAAAAAAGTACACACTACTACTGACTCTACACACACTCGCATTAATGATAGATGGAAAATGCACTGTATTTTCGTTTCGTACAGAAAAATACACTCGAAAAAAATCTTTTTATTGGTTATTTTTATTGCTGCCTAGATACCTGTATATATCTATCTATCTATCATATTATATTAAAAAAGATTAGATTATCTGATATACATACGTTTTAGAAATAAATAAAAGACCCTTATAGATAAGTGCCATGTTATATCCAAATATCGTGTGCTTAATGGAAAAGTTGCACTTTATTACCTAGCAATTCATAAAAATCACCTACAAATTTTTAATATTCTACATATTTTCTAATTTTCTATAATAAAAATATAATTTATTGTTTAAATTTGAATATATATTAATAATTTCAATGAGATGTTTGATAAATATTCAATTTTAAATCCGAATTTGCTAAAATTATTATATATAATTTTCCTTTATTATTATAATATAAAACATAATATATTTGGCCGCATTGAAATTTAATATGAAATTTTAGAAATTCATTTAAAATTAAATGAGTGCCAATTTCAATTTAATATAACTGCACTATTAAAATCAATTAATTGGCACTTAAATTATTTTAAATTACGTTTAATATATACATTCTGCATGATTTTTACTTTTTATTAGTGGTGCATTTTATGGATTTTTCGCACGTTCTTCATTAATTAATTTTCATAAAAACGTGGAATTTTACTAAAACTTTAATTAACCAACTAACAAAAGTTGAAAAAAGAGTGGTAGGAAAAAGGTCGCAGAATAATGGGAAGTTTAACAAAAATATTTACAGTACTCACACTCACATACACACCCACACGAGCAACACCAAAAAAAAAAAAGTAAATTTATTTATTTTTTTGGTAAAAACGTACATGGTTCAACATTAATGTTAATTATAAATTGTCAGCATGTGTAATAATGTGTGCAAAGCGGCACAATACACATGTTAATTAAAATGTCATTAGATGAACTGAGAGATGTTATCTGCTATTCCAACCGTACTGTCGCTACAACATATGAATTTGTTATTATTATTATTTTTATTACTATCATTACTCCATTACTATTATTACAGTACATTTAATTGAAATGCATTGTTTGAAGGCCTTTTACTACTGCTCAATATTATTATAATGCCGAAATGTTATTACTCGGAAAAAAAAACTGTAATGAATATTATTTTATGTGCAGGTATAAATTAATCATTCATACTGCACAGGAAAAAAAAATCTTACTTACTTATTGTATGTAATTGTAGTATATGTAGTTGTATAGTCGTCCTATTTTATTATTAATATTTATAAATTAATAACACTATCAGTTTGCAAAACTTCAGCCATCGCTTTATGCCTGGCAATCGTTAAAATTTAATACGATATTATGTTGATTACCATACATGCGCTCGTTTAAAATTTGTTCATGTAAATTGATTTGACCTGACAGTATCACATTGAAAATTTTTACAAATTACAATAACCATAATGCGAATGGTTTATTTTGTTCATATTTGATGGCTTATTGTTTTTGTTATGAAAAATTACTCGGCTTGATTATGTAGCATAAATATTTATATTTCCATCCTATAAATAATATTCATAGTTCCAAAAATATTTGAAATTGTCGTTAAAATAATATTCCACATTTATTACGTGCATTTTGTAAATAAATTGAGAGATTATTTTTTCTCAATGTGGGAGAGATAAATGTTTGTTTTAATGAAGGTGTTGTAGAATGATGTATCTTATGTAATTTTTTACTACTCAAGAACAAGCAAAATTTAAGAATTTTTTTTATTAAAACGCTAGACGAGACCTTTTTGATATTATGAAAGATATTTTTTTCGTAAAAGATCAAAGCAGGAAATTAGAAATTATCAATCATTTGGCGAAACGATTCAGCTTATAAATTTGTAAAATAAAAACGTCAACATTTCAATGTTTGTTTTTCTATTTTTATTTTCCATTATTAATCTTGTAAAATTGGGATCATATATAATTGTAATTTAAATTTATACGCAGTCAAATATATTACAACAAAAACCAGCAATTTTTCATTTGATTTTTTAGCAAAAAAAATTAAATTGATTTAATAATAATTAGAGACATGTTCCAATTTATAGTAATGATAAAGTGGACGTTTTTATTCGGTTGTGATTTAAATGCATTTTTCATCATTTAATTGATACAATATTTTGACTTATGAATAATAATGTTTTGATGCATCTTAATGATTTTTTCATGTGCTGTTTACAGAACATTTTCAGTGAAATGTACACAAGCTCATTTATTTTAGCAAAAAATGCCAGAATATCAATGCTAAAAATAAGCAAACTGGCAAAATACTTTTGTTTAGGAAGAAAATTACGTCTGTACAATATCTATAAATAATTAATTTCGCTCCAAAAGTTATTAATCCAGATGTCGTTGCACTAAATTAAAAGTTAATCGCTTTGGAAATATTTTTGGTATGATGATAGAGTCTATTAACATTTCAACGTTACATTGATCCCTTTTGCTAAATATGGAAAGGATGTTTAGTCATACTTTGGGTGTGTACAAAAATGCACCACCATCCACAACAAAAAAATAATAATTTGCATGCGAAATTTAATTAATAACAGTTTACAATGGTAACATTTCATTTAGAATTTTGTGATGTGCACGTGCATCTCAAAAATTATAATAATGAAAAGAAACAAAACATAAAAAATATCCACACACACAAAAAAGGGTTCTTTTGGTGAGTGTGTGTGGGAAATTAAGGCGTGTTTAAAGATGCCAGCACGATAATTGTCTAAATATTTATCAGGGTGAATCAAAAATTCTTTCAGTAGGTAGAAAGAAACTCGGCCGAAAAAAAAATAGTATACTTGTATAACATTTGAAAGGAAGATTATTAAAACTTGTAGGTACCTACTAGGTATGTTTAATGACACGGAAAATTATTTGTTATCGTTTCTTTCATATATACCTATTTTAAATATATTATAGTATATAAAAGTTAAGTGGTCATTTTAATTAACGCCAACAGTTATTTGTAAACAATTAGTAAAATGACAAAAGTATGTCGATAAAGGAAATGAATGAATAAATAGTTTTATCTAATTGTTATATTGTATTAATTGTTTTGTTTATAAAGAAAATAATTAGAAATAAGGCAATGTGGAAAAGGAAATCATCACTATGACAGTTTCCTGGTGCAGAAATGAAAATTATTTTAAAGCGCTTTCTTGATGAGAAAAAAGGGTAATTGAAGTGTTTTAATTTATTTGTAAGAAGACGACCATTAAAAGACAATATAAGTAGCAAAAGACATGATGAATCAAGCATTCAAGTGCACGGTTTCAAGTGTAATGTAATTAAAAGTGTCGGTGTTGAAATGAACAGAAAGAAGCTTAGATCACTTATTGTTTTCTTAGAAACGTGAGATTTATTATGATTTTATTTTGCAACAATGTTGTTGTTGTTGTTGTTGTTGTTGTTGTTGTTTCCCATTTTCACGACGCGCGTGTTGCTTTCATCAAATAAATATTGATTGATGGCATATTAATTAATAAATATTTGCCTGTAATAATAAAAATGTAAATTTAAATTTAAAATGTGAAATGGAAATTTGAATGAAACTAAAAATGATATACATGAAATAATAATTATTAATTTTAATGAATATATATTTGAAATTATTGCAATATGATTTCAGCTCGTCAAAAAATTAATTTTGATGGCATTTTAATTTAGTGATGGCTAGTTATAATACGTATACGTATTCGAGTAGTAGTAGGTTGAATGAAACGCTCCTGTTAGAATTGTTGTTGTTCAAAAATAGTGTTGCAACTGACAAATTACAGTTGAAAAAATATATTAACGATTAAAGGTTACAATTTGCATTTTAAGAATATAACAAAAATGTACATTGAATATATGTGGGAGGATAATTTTGTACTTTCATTTTATTATTCATCATTGAATGGAGCTTTCACAAAACAACATCATCATGAGGAAAAAAATAAAACAATTTTGTGTATACATTAAAATGCTCGCCTGTTTAAAGCTTATTATAAAAATAGTGTATACATAAATAAATAATATTTTTATTAGCTCGTAAAACTTGACATAAATTTGCCATGGTACTGTAATGACGAAAAAAGACACAAGGAATAATAATAATAAATGATAATAACGCAAGTCGTAAACGCGCACACAGTCCCTCCAAAAATAACAAAACCGAAAAATTATGATGTATAATATAAAATTTATTTTTAAATACGATACGATAGAATAGGATAGGATACGATACGTTAGAAGTAAGGGATGAAAAAAAAATTAAACCAAAAAGAAAAAAATGCGTACTGTTCTTTGGAGGTAGCTAGCGAGCTATACGTGTATATAATATAGACTCGAAGAAGAAGAAGCGAATGCCAATCATTTAATACAAAACCATAGATCCTTTATATTTAATATGAAATTCCTGTTTTACATGTGTCAGGATTAAGATGAAACTATTCTAAGGGTCCTAATACCGCAAATGATGCTAAGGCAGGCGGAAATGCGTGTGTATAATTCAAGCATTGTGCGAATGACGTCACAGACATTGTGATCTACGCCAATTAGTCAGACCTGACAATCTTCTGAAGGGAAACATCATATATAATAGTATTATTATTAAAGGCAGCCCCTGTATTGAGATTGCTACCCTGATATATACACACACATCGCTGAAATTGAATAAAGAGCTTTTGTTATATCTATAACTAGATAATTGATTAGATAGGTAGGTACTAAGTTTTCTACTACCATATTACATGCCAGATAGCTTCATTCATTATGCTATTAGTTTTTATTTGCGCTAAAATGTAAGCATTATCTCAACTTACAAGGCTTTCAAGCTCAAACGAACGTATGTGCACACGTACAGTTCAAATACATTGTATTTTTATCAAAATTAATGTAATCTCTACAATATTATTCAACTAATACAAAAAAGCATAATTAAACTGGCTCAACTAATTTGCATTCATTTCAGCTATTCTTAATTCTCAATTCTCAGAGTCAGACTCGGCTAAAAATGAAAATTGTATAATCTATTACATTACACAATTGATTTTTTTTTTCGAAAATAATTTGATTTTATCGCCTTCTAATTAAAACTTTGTGAAGAAACAAGAATTCAATTACAGCTAAAACGCATTATGACTCTTTGAATATATTAAAACCAAACCTCAACCATCAGGTAATTAATAATTTGTAACAGCACCACACTCCAAAAACTTTTGCGCTAGAAAAAGTGATAAAAGCAAATGATAAAAAAGACATTTATCATTTTTGTTTCTAACAAAAAAAAATTCTAAAATACATTTTCAAGTAAAAGAAGTAACTTTCACTTGAAATTAGATTGATGATCATTTTTTCATAAGAATTAAATTAATGCTCGAGATGAGTTTACCTGAGCTTTTATCAAATTTGTTATCTATGTTACAAATTTCAATATACGAGTACGTTTACGAGTAATACATAAAAGATGATTTACAAATATTTACAATTCCCATCCATTTTTGACGTGAAAATGTGAGAAACGTGCAATTACATAAAACAAAGTGCGTTTAACCTATCACCCATCATACAACAACAACATCAACAATAAAAAAACGAAATATCTATATAGAATCATGCATAAATTATCAAAAGTGCCTAGACAAACAATAATTTATTATGTAGTAATGTGTAATTCACAAAAACAGATGTTTGATAATGAGCATGAAACAGATCATAATATGAGCATCGACTTGAACTAGATTCGTGATATAATTTTCACGATATCTTAACAAATCTTTTGCTTACGGCCAAAACAAACACAATTACTTTAACAAATTGCACGTCTTATTACAAGTAAATAGCGGTTGTCAAATCGAAGCGATGCCTATCAATGGCAGCACAGTTATTTTCGCATACATGCAGTGGCGTAACTAACATTTAAATTAAATATATTTATAAATAAACTTGCTTTATATATTTATATATAAGTGTAATTTTTACTTAATTTAATTAACATTCATCTAATAATAATCATCCAACCAACAATCGCCATCATTCGCACCTTTTTTCATTAAAAACTATTTTTCAGTCAAATTCCTCCATCATCAAAAGCTTTAATTAATTATTTTTATTACGTAATGGGTGCTTTATTTAATGCAATATAACTTTGCTTAATAGCATCACTATGCACGTTTCCGGAAACTTTGAAAAACTTTGCGAACATTATTAATTTTATTAATGAAATATTAATTAATAAGCGATAAAGCGTGCTGTTTTCATTTAAAGAACGCACTGATATGTGAATTTGATGCGAAAATTAATTCAAACTTTATTGGCCGGAGAAATTTGCTATTTATTAATACTCCTACTACCTATATAATATAATACATATAACTAGGTAATATGTGTGTAGTTTTACATACCTACTTACTTTTACGACTTAATTTATTTAGATATTTTTTTTAGCGAACGAAATGAAAATAAAAATAAAAATCAATGTCAATCATAAAGCGTCGTAATTTGCATTAAAAATGATTACACACATTTTTTTCTTCAATACACTTTTCGGTTCTTCTTCCATCCATCTGGTTTACTTATTAAGAGCCACACTACCTGCATTTCCATACGACATAAAGAGCATCGCAAACATTTCTTAATACACATCATTTTACTACATCTTTCATAAACGACTAGATGCGTCTTAATCTTTCAGATTATCAGCCGAGGCACGTTTTAATTTTTCTACATAGTGAAATAAACGACAACCATCCACACACACACACATATATGTATATATACACACTCACATCCATATACAAAAAAATAGTAAAAGTGTTTAGCATATGAATTGAACCAGTTTTGTGTTCCTCTTTGGTCATCATTATGCCCCGAAACCGACTTCAAATAAACAGTAGCAATTACAGCATGAACTTGACATGGGTAATCCTTAAAACAGGTCTGTTGTTAGGGTAAATACATTAAGCGACTTTAATTTATGTTAATGCACATGTTGCAATAATACATGACACATGTTTTTTGAGTATGTTAATATTTTTGATTTTGTTATAGTAGTAACTTGCTAGTTTTTTTTTAAATTTTATTAACTTAGTTACCAAAATTACTTAATATTATTATCAATCAACTTTTTCTTATAGATTTAATGAAATATCAATTGTTTAATTAGAATTTTTAAATAGGGTTATTTATTTTGATAAGTCTATATTTAATTAAATAAACTTTTTCAATTATGTAATGGGAAACGGATTAGAAAGAACGCTACTTAGAGATTAAAAAAAACATGAAATGAATGAAATTATGGTGATAACAAACAAAACAGAAATGGTAATAAGAAAATGAGTAATAATAGTTCTGTAAATATGTTAGTTTAAGCAAGGCAGCAAGATAAAAATCAAATGAGACAATTTAGCCAAAAGGTAAGAAGATATAAATCTTTCATCATGTCACATCAGACTATAATCATCAGCAACAGTTCAATAATGTAATTCAATTTTAAGTATGTATGGACGCATGCGCTTCATGTGAATATATTAGCAATAAATAACACATGTCGGTATTGATCGTGTTTGATAACTATATACACACATTTACAAACATACATTTTCATATATGCATGTGTATGTTTGTGTGAATGCACCGTGGGACGTGCGTAATTTGAATTTGAAATCTGAAACTATACCCTCATTCTCTAACCTTGAACCTATACGCATCTCTTGATTTATTGCTGCGATAATAACGTTATTAATATCATGTTTTGTTTTCATTGTTTGTAATAGATGGATGGTTGGATGGATGGGCTGGTGCTGGTGTGTTGGTGCTGGTGTGTTAGTGCTAGTGCTAGTGCTGGTGCGTTTATTTCGCATCGCATCGAATCGAAATTTGTGAGCGCTAGCGCTAGCGCTGCTAATGTTAATTCCTTTTTATGTAAATGCCTCTTCATACGCTTGCGATTGCGATTGCAATTAAACTAAGTGCGTTTCGTGTGAAGGAGGCAGCGGCCCGCATTTTTTTGCTTTGCCTAAATCAACTTTTAAATGAGTTATGTAACAACAATTTCAAAAATAATCCATCAGCTTGGTAACAAGAGCTTAAGAAACTTTTATATAAATCTGTGTTTGAAAGTTTCCAAATTGAGAAAAAGTCAGATAAAAATGTCTATGAAAAAATATACGAAAAGGGATTGCGGATTTTAGTTCAGAACTGTATGATACTGTTTAATTAATGCCCTAAAAATTGCACTTGAAAAATTAAGCTTTGGCTCAAAGAGGTGCGGATAATTAATTTTAAACGAACGCAAAACTTTTTCGCAAAATAAAAAAAATTAAATTCGCAAAATAACTCTCTCGCGCGCACATTTTTTTACCCGACGTATTTTCCAACAACATTCACTTATCACATGGAATAAATATGCTGATGGAATAAAAACACAAAAAACGGATTGCTATCAAATAAAATTTGCAAATAACATTCAAGCATATGAGCTGAAACTGCATTTTCAATTGGAGAAAAATGATTGAAATTGCCATAGCAGAGCACTCAAAATTGTTACCACTGCAATAACATCATCGATTTACAATGATTTTTGAAATATGTATTTATAAAACCAATGATTAAAGCGCTCGAAACGTTTTTGTCTATTCAATACTCGGAAAAAAAATTGTTGTTGTGTTCAAGATTAATGTATTAATGCCACTTGCCTATTGAAAATGCATTAATTCAAATAAATTAAAAAAGAAGCATCAATACGATACGTAGCTGCATTACAAAACCGAAAAAATGTTGCTCATTTTTAAATTGATACATTGACTAATTTACAACAAAAATCAATTAAACCATTTGTCAGTTTCAAATATTACGTTTTTTGATTAATCACAAGTAGATTTAAAGAAGGAATTAGAGGTTTGAAAATGAAAACGGTGAAGCGTTATTCATTTCTGCATAAAATTTTAACAAATCATCAAATTGCCCTTTAGAAAATTTATGTTTTTTACCTTTAAGCAATTTCAAAGATTTCTTCCACTATATTATTTCAACCTTTAGCTACCAACGAAGGCGTTTCTGGTGTAATAAACATTAAAATGCAACTAACAAAAAAAAAATCGGAGGTAAGCAGAGATAATTCATTCGGTTCTGAAACATTTACAGTCAAAAAGCAAAACTCAACTAAATTATAAACATACTTACCTTACATACATAGTTTTGTCGGTGCGCTGCTCCATCGCTGCTCCTACGTGGACGCATTGTAATCAGCGAGCGCGCAAAATAAATAATAATAATAAATGAAATTATTGACAGGGCATAAAATTTTAGGACGAACTGTACGATTACACGCTCGCTTAATCACATCGTATTAAAACATTATTCATCGTCACATAATTGATAAGAAGTGAAAAAGCTTACGCGTAAAAAAATTTCACCAGCATCAAGAGAATCTTATTTCATATTAAATCCCAAAGTGGATAATATTTGAACATGCTCTTGTTTCACGTGGAACGAGAGAAAAGGAAGCAGCACGCTGGCTGTGATTTATTTTATCGTTGCCATCATCATAGCAAACCGAAAATATCATATGACGACGTGGTCAGACTTCTTTTTCGTTTCTTTCGATCGTACATTTTTTGCTTCTCAATGCATTTTAGGAGGGACCAGATGGTAAGCGGTAGTTTAGGCTGTGAGGTAGTTTCTTTCATTTTTTTTATTTTAGTTTTTTTTTTCTTTTGGTAGAAATTTAGATCTCGTATATAATACCAAAAATTTTTATCATAAATGCCTTTTTCTGTTTTTGGTCGTAAACCGTTTAAAACGCAATTATGTTATAAAAACATCTGAAATCGTGGAAATAATATGCATTCCATTTAAGAATGATTATTGTTGCAAAATTGAATATACGTAGAATCAACGTATGCTTGTGTAAGTATAAAGAATATAGAACTAATTTAACGTACGAAGATGTAGGTATGTGCCATATAACAAACGATTCGAACGCAGAAAGATAATTTTATATTATGTAGATTGTCCGACCAAGTTGATTTAACTGACTAATGGATTTATTCACACAATTAATCCTCCATCATCATCTTTATCAACATTGCTCAAGCATTAAGTAATTGTTGCAATGTTTGTGTATGTGTGCATTTTGATGTGAGCGTGTATGAGTCGAGTATTCTTTATTTTACTCGATTTTTTATTCTATTCTGACAGTGATAAACGTGCTAATGCTTTTAACAACCTTTAGTTTCAAGCTGTTGAAAAGTAATTATGAATTATTACGAAGGCCTTGTAATTAGTAAACAATACATAAATATTACAATAAAACACCTGATGAAGGCGAGCAAAATATGTTTTACTATGCCATCAAAGTGCATTTCCAATTTGCTACGAATATTTGCTGCGTTTTTGCTATCGAAAAAATGTGTGTGTGTATGGTAAGTAATGAATATCTATCTACTAAGTGATGAGGATTTGTGCAATTTTGAAAAAAGCACCATGTCACAACTTTTAAATATGCTCTTCTCGAAAACGGTGTGTTTATAAACGATGTTATTATTTTTAATAATTTGTAATTTTGGTGGCAACCTTGAAAAGTGGCGAATAGATTAATACTTCCGTTGCAATGGCGAATTGCCAATGCATAAAATAAGATAACATTAACGCATATAAGTGTCCCGTACTTCTAGGAACCAGCTATTTTCGTTCAGACCACACAGACTTTTCTATATTTACATAAAAACTATAAAGAATATCGCACATTTTCTTATCATAATTACCTTTTAAAATACCAATGCCGGCAAATACATCAAAAATAAATTGCGACTGGTGAATTATTTATACAAATGTTAAAGCGAACGAAAACTATTTCAAATAAATATAACTCGAGAAGGTATCTTGAACTTTTCTGCTATATACTAAAGTAGCCATGAGTTTTTCTCTAGTGGCAAAAAAGAATAATTGGAAAGATTTGTCGTCGACGTCGTCGTCGTCGTCGTTCCGACTTGAGCTTTTCATTGAGTCTGTTTTACGATGCAGTCGCATTAATTCACTTTTATTATATGTATTGCCTTTTGTTAATAAAAAATATGCATTTTTGTAAAGCACACATGTGTAACAAAAAAAATAAATAAACAAAACTTCACACAGGATGACAAGTTGTATGCTCTGGCTCAAAACATAAATGTTTTAAGACATTTAGAATCTGTCAGAAACATTATATCTCTTCGTATTTTTCTTCTCCCTTCTTTTTTTTATTTCTAAAAAGTTGTACAAAAAACATGCAAAAGTGCAGAGGGAGTATTTTTGAGACATTAATAAAAGATCATTTATTTAAGCATAGATTGTACACGCTTAAATTTTTTTCTCGGTACAACGAAAAGCTCCTAGTAAAATATTAAAAATTTACTCTTGGAACTCTTCAAGGAATTTAGCTACATAAAGTGTAAAGTAATTGTAGTATCATTGCAGCAAGTACATTCCTTACCTCAAGTTGCATTTTACAAAAACAAGAACGCGCAAAATAAATTTTTTCATTGCCATATTACATTTGTGTGTGTGTGTGTGTGTGTGTGTCTGTGTGTGTGTATGGTGGTGGTGACAATTAAGCACTTCCAACCATAATGTTATTATTACACACTTCTAGTTTGTACAATTTCTTGGAATCGTTAAAGGAAATGGTTGGTTTGTAATCAACACGTCTTTATTGAAAAAAAAAACATAAAAGTAAGCCGCTTTGATAAATTATGATACGCGAACTGTGCTTGTATGTTCTTTTTTATTTCTGCGAACACCCTAAACAACAAAAACATGATATGCAAAATCTATTATGACATTTAATGCGCATTAATTTATCTTCAACTGATATACTCCTTTTTTGTTTTATTTAAACACACATTTTATATGTGTAGTCATATGAGATAAACAATCTGGTTTTCCTCCCAATGTCGCTAGTCTTCAATCGTTTTATAATCACTTGGAGGGTTTCCGTTTCCTTTTATCATTTTTATTTTCACACACTTAGAGTGACTCATTTAATTATTTGTAAACAAATATTACTAATTACAGCGTAAAAATGTTATCTAGGAAAATTAACATTTAATTTATCTTAAATCTATTTAGAATGTTAAATATTTCATTTTATGCATTCATACCGACAATACTGATGCGTGATGCCGCTAATTAATATTAAATTTTACACTTTATTGAATTGATTTAAATAAATAATCATGGACACCGATGCATACAATGGCAAAATATGAAGGATGACCACATATTCCATTAAACAATGCGAATGATTGTTTACGTGATTCTTTTCGCAAATGCATATTACGACGACAAACATAGATAGGTACTATATAATTGTCAAATGCGTATGTTGTAGGTATACAACAATCTATCGATACTAACTATAATACTTAGAGAATAATATATGTAGTATATATTTTACTATTAGGTAAGAGTCCCATGCAAATTCAGTAGCTCAACATGATTAAGATTACAGGAAAGAAACACTATAAATAACATCCAAACATAAAATATCTTTAGGCAGGTATTTATCATATATGTAGTATGTGTGTTCAGATTTTATTTGAATTTTAATAAGTTCTAACATTTTTTCTAATTAATTTTAATTTTTGATTCAAGCAATTATGTGTATAATATATGCAACGAACTGTCAAAATCAATTTCATTATTTAAAAAATAATTGACAACTAACCATAAACGCTACTAAATTTGTAAATTATAAATGTAAATTTATTTTAAATTTAGCTATAGACTTGGTTAGTTATGCATAATTTTTCTCTTTTGCATTTTAATAAAATTCTGCAATGCAGAGTTTTGCATCAGCAAAAAGCATGTGAATGCGTTAATATAGATTTAACCCCAAATATAAGTAACAGGTGGTCATTAAATCATAATGATTTCGCACACGCTTTTACAACAAATTTAATTTTCTGTATTAAATACACCACACATTCTCATAGGAAATTAGATTTGCTATTTTTATTGAAATATATATATATATATATATATATATATATGTAAGTATATAATATTATATATATATATATTTCGTTCTCGGTTTATCCATCATGCTTATCTGAATCGTCAGCATTTTTGTTAAAGAACATATATACCTAGAAAATTATCATTTAAATGTTACAAAAACATGGATGCGCACATCAAGATTCAACAGATTCTGAAGTGGAGTTAAAGCATTCGAGCGATACACGACCCAAGAGCACTGAGAAAAGGGTTCTTTTATCTTTTATAAATAATAACCGAAGAACGTGAGGGCATCTTGATGCGGGTCTCTCTCACTCTCTGTGAATGTTATTCATACAACTTTATATAACGCACATACGAACAAACAAAAAATGTTATGAATGTCTTTTTTTGAAGAAATGATGAGAAAGCAGTGTTACGTACTCCTACCCTATACAAAAGAGAAAAAAATCTTTTATTCTCATCATCTAAAACGACATATATAGAAAAATGTAATGGTCTTCTCCATACATACGAAAATATAGTAAATTGTACATACACACATACATACATACATACATACCAACATGTATCTACACTACAGACAGATCGAAGCAACTTCCTTAAAAAGTTACTCAAAGCCAGCAAACTATCAATTATCATAACGCGAACAATGCAAAATTTGGCGGCTATGTATTCAATAAACTTTCAATACAAACCATCGATTTTATTTCACAATTTTGTGAAACTTCATACAAACACAAATTGATCTTTTAACGTAAATTCTAAATCCTTGACCTTTGCACTTTCTAATGGCCGTTGCACTCAACACTAACAATATAAGTTGTCTAAGTTGTATAAGGTATAAAATACATACACATACATACATACGTATCCACCAAGCAAGATTGGTGAAACGTGGGCGAAGGTTAGCTTGCAAAAGCATTGTTGTATTGAAACCTCTTTTTTTTCTCTGCTTCTTGCTACTTTCATCTTTGATAAATTCTCTGTCTTCTTCATAATAGAATACTTTGCACAAGACGTATAAAAATCATACATGTGACATATTTGTGCATCATGACACTTAAGATATTTGCATATACGGTGGCTTGGAAGTTGGAAGCTCGACGTCGAATAGAAAATGAACATTGCTTTGCCTTACATACAAAAGCCAGAAAATGAATGGATTCATCTCGTTAAAACTAAAATAATACATAATTTATTAATCTCTAAAAGTTGAAGTGATGTGAAGGAGGGAATATTTTGCACAAATGGTGCGCCGCGCAAATGGTGCGCCGCGCAAATGGTGCGCCGCGCAAATGGTGCTATTTTTATTTGAATGATTACCAATTTATGATAAATAAAATATTTATAAGCGAAACATGAAAAAAGTGTTAAATGTATAAATATTTGAATATTCATTTAAATATTTCTATTCATTTGAGTATTTTTAAACATAAATAAGACATTTTCAGCGATAACAACCGATTTACATAAAATCGATTGCAACTTCATCTCATTTTTATATGTAATTTCAGGTAATTTGAAAAGCTGTGTTGTGCTGTGCTGTGAAATTATTAATACAATAGTAAATATATTGTATAAATAACTAAGCACGGCCTCTATTTAATAAATGTGTAATTATAAGTGTATAAATCATTAATAATTTAGTGGCATAAATTAAGTATTTTTTTTATGAAACGAATAATAAATTAATATTGCATATATGTTATAAAACACAATAATATAATTATAATAATGGTGCAATTAAATTGTTCGGAAAAATTGTTTACTATCATCAAGAAGCATTTTAATGTATGTATGTGTATATGTTGAAATATTTATATATGAATAGAACGAGATTTAATTGAAATGCATTTTATTATGCATCAGAGCAAATCCATAGACAACAAGCACTTTTCATGGAAATAATTTATGTGTTTTTTGTGTATAATATTCTTATGCTTTTGTAGATGATATAAAAATGAGGCATCGTAAATATGAGCACAATATTAACGTGCTTGTTCCTCATTAATGTTTTACGATGCTTTTTGATTTTATCTTTTTCCTTTTTCTCTTCTTGACATAATCTTTTTATATTTGTATATACATATATATAAGTAAATCCATACAATGTAATAACCACGACTATCTGCATTCAAAGTCCTGTGACAGTTTAATAATAATACTAAATATGTGACATTATTGAAATTACTATTGCATAAAAATGAACGTAACGATCCTGTTGACATTTTATAATTTCCTTTCAGATGAAAAACTCTGTGAACTCGTATAAATTATATTATAAGTAAATAATTATTCGCTTACTAATTATGTTGATGAAGGTTGCGTCTGCAAGGAACCGAATGACTTTGATTTGACGTTTGACTGTTGTGTTTGTGTGTGTGTGTGTGTGTGTGGATTCGAGAAATATTTTAGTTTTGATTTTTTTTTCGTTTTGGGAGTTGTTGTTGGTCATTTGGTCACATTTCAAGGTCCTACACTTGGAAACATCAGGTAGAGAAAAAAAGGCTACACTGAAAGACAAGTTGTTGTATTTATTTTTTGGTAGTAATTCGTTTTCCTTTTTTGGGTCTCCATGTCGATTCTTAAAACTCAATATTGCTTTCTTGGAACATTTTTTGGAACGTCCTTGTGCTCTTCACAAGTTGTATCGTCTTAAGACATGTGCATTTTATTTACATTTCAGTTTATTCTCCAGTTCTCTTCTTTGAGCGAGAAGCGAGAAACAACGAATCTGAAAACGTTAGTTCTGTCAAATTTATAGCGCTCACTCTTTCAAACTAAATGATTGTGAAGCGTGTTTAAAGATTGATAGATGATTAAATTTAAGTTTTTATGAGGAAATTGTATTGGTTTTCTTTCCTGTAGGGACAATATCGTATTTCTTTCATAAAAACATAAACAACAAACGTACTTTTTTAGCTAATTACAAATCCCAATAGGGCTATATATGGATAAAAATACTTACAAAAACCCATTAACAACACATTATTTAAAACGTTAGTTGAATATACCTTTTATAGATGTTGAATAGTTCAGATCTACATAATAAGCATAGATATAAAAGTCTCAAGTTTTATATCCGTCCTTCATTCTCAAAGACCACCTTCGTCGATGAAGATCTACAAGAAAATTAATAACATTAAATGAATAATTTTTATTATTCAAGTGGGTTTTCTTCATTTTCTTTAATGAGCCTATTGACGGTAATATAATCCAGATTACGTTTTATTATAATACTTTTTGTGTTATATATAATATACCTAAATGAAAATCAAAAAAAAAGAATTTTTTTCGAAGGGGATTTTTTATGATCACATGCTGTGATTATCAAAGGGATGAAGAGGGTTATAGAGGCATAGCAGGAGATTGTAGTACCTTATGATGTGGGCGAACTTTTAATTTATGATTCATCGTAAATAAAACTTGCTTTTTATGCGTTTTTGATTATATTTCTTAGTAATTAAAAACACCAATCTGCAAGCCTTTGAAACGATCCAAATAGTTCATAATTAATTAATTAAACGCAAGATGATGTTAGCCTATTTAGAAAAAAAGAAGTTGTGTTTCGTCTATAATTAGAGCTATACCTAGTATTCTTTTCATTACTTAATGGATATTTTCAAAGATAAAAAATGAAGATTGTCAAAAAACATAATAAAATCAAAGCTATAATTTCATTTATTAAAAAGACGTTGTTATTTCTTATGACATGTTATTATAATATGTATTTCTTGTAACTGCATACCAAAAAATATAAATTCATCTTGTTTTAAATTATTTTAAAATAAAAACTGGAAAGTTTTTAAGTATTTGCTTGAAATGTTATTAACCCAAGAATTTTTCTTTATACATAAATAATGCTTACGAGTATACACACTCACTCAAAAATATAACTGTAGTTAACTTGAGAATAAATGTATAAATAGTAATTGAATTACTTTTAACGTTTAATGATATGTTTGGTGAAATAACAATAGCAATTATCATTTCTAAATCTAAACATTTTTACGATAATAACATCTTAGTCTATTGGTGCAAACTTTAATCAAATATTTAATGTTAAATACATTAAATATTGATTCTTTGTAAAATGTGAATTGAATAAAATAAAATAAACTTAACACAGAAACGATGTTTGGTATTCATATATTAGATGTCAGAATGAGATTAGTTTCTTGTGGTTTTTTTTATAAAGCCCAATATGAAATGTTTCTTTATTAACTAAATTTCATTCAATATTGAAAATTGTATCTTTATATATGTATTAAATTTCAATTTGTTTCTATAAAACAAAATTATTTTCAAAAGCGAGATAGGAAATTTCAATATCTTCAACAGTTTATGATAAATTGATTCAGATATTGAAAAATTTTGAAATAAAATACAACATACTTCTAACTAATCATATTTATGCTAAATTCCGTATAGGAAAAAAATACTCTTATGAGGAAACAGAAGTTGCTTATTATATTACATTCACAAAAATACGACGACTATATATGTCCAATAAGGTTAAAATATTATTCATGATATTTCTAATGGTGGCTAAAAAGTGCGATGACAGAGTGCCTGAAACACGCTTAAAAATATTGTGAGTACCCTGCTCCGTAAAAAGAAAAAAAGTTACCTGGACCATGTCAGTTGTTTACAAGGTGGCACACACATTTCCTGCACACATCTGTATACAATCATGGGAACGTATTGCGTTGGTCTTCTGTAATACGCATGCAGGAGGGCAGATCTTATAACGTAGAATTGTATACTATTCCTAAGGCGCGGTGCATTCAAGTCCCCCAACTCGTTAAACAGGTGGATAAAATCCATTTCTTATATTTGTTGCATTTGGTCTATACGAACGTTGTTAAGGTTAACAATCATTATATGAAGACCTTTCTAAGTGGTTGTCCCTCGTTCTTCCAATCAGTATTGAATTATAGGGATAAAATTTCGTTTTTTTTTCTTCTTCTTCTTCTTCGCTCACTCATTTCGTTCCCTATAATACGTATTCATACACTGGTACCACATATACACATATACAAGCATATGTGCATGTGTGTATGTGTTTGAATGTGTGTGTATTTGTGTGTATGAAAAAAAGGTACGTTTCTATTCGAACGTTTACTCAACAAATTTTCAAGCTTACATTCAATTTACTTTTTTTCCTTTACGAAACAGGTGCTACAGATTGCCGTCTTGATTTAGTGGTTGTTTACCTTTAAATAAAATTATGTTTTTCTTGGTGAAAAATCTGCAGGTAAAAGAAATGGGTGTTGTTATACAGTTAAGGGTCTTTAATTACGATTAAAGCTAATGTAATTTAATAAATTTCTGCTCGCTGCAACTACGAACATAAATCGTTTAATCGATTTTGTTGAATATATAGTATTAAGAAATTTGAAGCACATCTGTAGTTCAAGATGAATTACAAGCTATTAAGTTTATTTGAGGATGCAGTTGAGATGCAATAGTTCATGCAGTGATAGCTATAAAATATTAAATTATTATGACATTGATTTTATAACTTATTACAGTATAATCTTGCCAGTTTTATTCGTCATAAACAAATTATTTCAACTTTCTCATATCTACTGATTCGAAATTACGTAAAACTAAAACACAGTATACGGCGTGTTTTTAATTAATTAAATAATAATGATGTTTAGACAAACCAACCAAACAATATAACACAATATCATTTATCTTCATTAAATTAATGCAAGAAAACTAATTGTGTTTTACTTTTACCTACGTTTGTTGATTAAGATGCAAAATGTTTCTTTGCCAACGCGCTTATAAAATATTCAAAAAATGGATATCCTCTCTACTTATAGTGGGTACTACAGCAACACGATAAATTAATTTTTTATATAGAAAATAAAAGAGTGAACATAAATAACATTGATTAAATAAGAAATCAATTTACAAAGTAAAATTATTTGCAACATATAATCATCTATAAGTTATTATCAGTTGCTTTTGCTCTTGCATTTAAATTACAAACTATGCAAACATCAAAAGATCCTTTTATTTATTTTATTTAATCCTGTAATGTTTCAATTTTTCCATGCAAATTTAATTTACTGTGTGTCTGTGTGTGTATGTGTGTGTGTGTGTGTTTTTATTTCTAATCTGTATAATGATATAACTAAAGACAAGTGGTAAAAAAAGTAGTATAGTACCTAATATCTAATTTAAAATATTGAGTATCTTTAAATACATAGGTGCTACGTAATTTTATGAAATTTATAAGAGCGACACATTTGAATTGTTGTTGTTAAATTTTATTGGCTATTATGACAAGTGTATTAAAGATGAGAAATCATTTAAAAAATAATGGTAATAGAAAAGTAGATTAATTTATTATAAATGACTAAATAAAGATTCATTTATGTTTATGGCTTTTTAAGAAGGACGACATATTGATGTTCGTAATGGTTATAAATGATGAACATTCTACATATACGTACAAGTATACAAGTATATGTGTGTATGTCTGTACAATATAATGTTATTATATTATCTACGAGTAGAGTATAGAGTAGGTATAAAATAGAAACATCACATAGTGGTTTTCGTTGTGTTCAACAACACCTGTTTGTTGGCAAATTTTTGGTTTCTAGACGTAAAGCTCGCAGGTGTAATTTGGTTTTGTTAATTTTTTTGCTAGTTAGTTGGTGGAGAGAGAGTAAAGAGGCAATCGAAATTTTGAAAGTTTCTTGCAAAGTTTGACAAGTGTATGAAACCACGAAGCGTTAAAACAAAGCTTTAATCCGGTAAGGCTCCTTTGTGGAGCCGTCACTGTTCGCTCATTTATGTTATAATATAGAAGCGAGCATTTTGTAAGAGACTATTCAAGACGCTAAAACTTTCGAAATTACTCTAATCATTTTCTACATTTACTTCACCCTTTTATTTGCATTTGCATTTCCAAAACATTGTCAAAAATTAATTTATTTTATTCCAACTAACAGTAATTTGATCATTATTACACTTTTTAATGCTAATCATAAAATTTAATACACATTTTTTTTTCGTCCGTAATCATTATTACTTACTCAACCGTAACTTTTGATGTCACCTTTTCGCTTTTAAAAAATATTTACTGTAATAAATGAAATTAAAAAAAATTGTGTGGTCCTAATTATGAGTCATCATAGCACATTTGAAAATGACCATAAATTAAATTTTTTTAAGCGTAACCACCACAGTATGTTATTTTCTGGTCGAACTAGTAAAAAGGTATGAAACTCAAAAGCACAGTTGGACACCAACGTCACAAAAAATACTCATCAAATGACACACTTGAAGATTTAGGTCTAGACCTAGCCATTAAATATAATCAATTAACACAAAAACGCTTATATGGTTCCATATAAAACAATTTTCAACCATATTAATTTCATACGTCAATGTTGAATGTTGAATGTTTAATAAATTTTATTATAGGCACCTACTACCTACATAGAACAAAAAGGCAATTTAAAATCACGCTTATTTATATCAATTATGGTAATGAATGCAAGTGACTTTTTTAACACCCTGCTTCGCATATAAAATAAAATTGGTAGAAAATTTCATAAAATAATTTGCACACGCAAAAATATAATTTAACATTAAATATTCATCAGATACAAAACAACCGAAAACATTTTCTCCATGCTCATTTTAAACCCTACTGCAATCATTTATGTATGTATATGTATATGTATATGTATATGTATATGTATATATACATTCAGTTTATTATTAATTGTCTTTATTAACTTGGGTATTTGTTTATCATTCGTTTCTTTTTTTTGTTTTTGGTAAACGTCTAGTAAAGACTAGTCGTCTTATTTGATTCATTAATATTGTAGCAAGTTAAATTCGAGTGTTGTTGCATTCTAATTATTCATAACTCGAATATGCTTCACGTATAAATAGCCGTTTCTATTATGATTTCGCTCTGCGATATCCAAGAAATGTCTGATAAATTTAATTTGGGCGAATTTCCGCTAATTTGTTAAATTTTGTTGTGTGTGGAGTGTGGCGTAGAATGAAAATAAAAAAGCGCCCATGTTTGGGAGTAAAATAAATATCTCTGCATGTTCTAAAGTAATATGTTGACTTACAAAACGTTAAAATAAATAGCATGCATGTATGTTGTACGACATTAAAATCACCAAACAAACGTCAGTTTAGAATGCGTGAATAAAAAATGCTATCATACATCCTCGGGAGCTTGACAACGACCTTCCAACTTTTATAACAAAATTACACGAAAATGTATCCTGATTGGAACATTTTTAAAAATGCACTTTGTAAATTTCTATGTTTCCTTTTTTTTATTTAGTTCGAGTTTACAATATAAATGATACACGATTTTCAAAGTGCACCATATTTACTATCTAAATAATGAAGCACATCATGATATATTATTATACTCATTACATGCAACTTTCGATACAAACTTTAACATTTTCTCGTTCATGCTTTTTTTATTTTTCAAATTTCATTTAAAATTCATTAATTTTTTAAACGCTCGGATCAATATTTGATAGAATCTAATATATTTTATGTATTGTATATATGTGTGTATGTACAAAATTCACGTTTTATTGTGAAATGCTACATAAAATATTTATTTTTATTAATTCACTGCTTTTAATGCATCGCTATCATTACAATATTAAAATACATTTTTTTAATGTTTTATGTGGGTATATTATAATACACGTATATGAACAATTAATAATATTATGCATATACCATACATTATACACTATATATGTATTACGATTTATGAGTACAATACATAGACATGTTATCCTAGATGTGCTTGTCAAATTAAATATTACATTTATATCGATTTCGCAAATAATAGCTTTAAAAAGGTATTTGTATGAAATTGTATTTATTTATTTATGTTTACATACATCCAGTACGTAATCTAAAAGTATGCAAATCGATGATTTTCTCAGATGTTGTTGCTATTGATTTTTATAGAGTTTGTCATGCTGATATTGCACTAAATAATGCATATTGTCGTGATAGTTTTAACTTTAAATCAAATTAAAAAGTTTTACGATAAATAATGTATTGTCATCATAAAATGCTTTTTTATTTTGTTTGAACGTATAAATATATATGTACATATAATAGTATATTCATTTCTGTAGCGAATTTTAATTAATGTGTGTGACAAATAATGACATTTTGTTAGCGTTTGTCAGACTGGAAAAAATTCATCGGCCGCCATAAAAACTAATTAACGAATAATAATAATTATTTGTTAAATATAAAGTATGTATAATAGTTAGTTATATAAAAAAAAAAATAATAATGTTGTGCAATAAATTTGCAAGCATGTTGTTGACAGATAGATGAAAAGAGTTGTAGTAACAAGTAAAAACACGACTTTACTTCCATTTCTGTTAAGCGTTGACAACATATCCTAAGCGGAAAAGAATAAATGTACAAGTTAAAATAAAATAAAGCATTAAAAAATACGAAACGAACCAGTCCGTTCGATCGAGATAGGGATATAATATATTCGAGTCGGATTGATGTCAGGATTTTCAAACTGCGGTCTATTTAAAAATCATTCCTTTTTTCTAGATCGAACTTGATAAACATTTACACATGCCGTATTTTAATGTCACATTTATGAATTGCAAAACGTATTTGGCGTAAAGTAAGCGTACGTATCGTTATTTTTAAGCGAGGGAAGATGGAACAATATGAAAAATAATGAAGTGTATTCCATTTGAATGGTTTCATAAAAGCGAGTATATTATTTACGTTGTAATAAGAGTATATGAAAAGTAAACATGCAGGCTGCAATTCGCCAACTGATATTAAAAACAAGTGCGGTGTCTTTGATCTTTGGAGACAGTTTTAATATCGCGCACAGGGTGCAATGTTCCTCCTTTCGTTTTTGAAACCTGGCAAAAGTACAAAACTTCCTGTGGGTTCGACCACACTCTAACGATTTTATTTCTAAAAAAGTTATATGGAGGAGGTTTTTGCTTCTTGTGCGCTGGCTGATGACATGTTATTAATTAAAAGCATCACAAAATATTTTCCAACCGAAAATTGAACCGATTTTTTTCTAATTATCTTTAAGCAACATTAAACAAAAAGACGACGCCTTCATTTTATGTTCCATTTTGAAAGTTTAGCATTAGCGTTAAATGTTTTAAAGCGTATTGCAATGCGATTTGCATAAAGCTTCTTACACGATATTTCTTTATTACTATGGCAAAATGTATTAAATGTACGAGTACATTTAATGCCTCGGATAATCTTTATGAATATTATTTTGATCTAGAATTTTATTAAATTTGATTAATTCTACGCTAATCTCCAGAATAATCTTTACTTTACTTTAATTTTATTAGTAATGAGAGGAGAAAAGAAAACAACAATCTATAATAACATCCTGTACATAAAATTAATAGTATCTTTACAAGAAAATAATAAATACTAATACAAGCAACAAGTTTCTTAATATTCTTTTGAGTAAAAACTGATTTATTAATAAAAAAAAGGCAAAACTCTAGAAGGGTACAATCATTTGAGCTGCAAGCTATAGAAAACCTTCATCCACCTTTAAAGTAATTATAGATATTTGATATTTATAATAAGCAAGAATTAATTGCTTCAAGGTGAAGTTTTTGCCCCTATTCTACGAGTAGTATATTAAAAAGTGAGCAGTTGAGGTGATATCTGTTTCGCTGTATCCGCAAGCGAAAAATTTATTATTAATTAAGTTTTGAGTATACATATACTCAATATAATACCTACGTACTACAATACAATGCATATAGTAGACGTAGTATAGACGTAGATACGGTATTATAGAATACACGAATTCACGCCGGAATGAACAAAACGAAATATTAGAAATGTAAAAATAAATATTGTTTGAAAATGAAAAAAGATTGCTTTTAAATTGCAGGAAAAATAAACAGTTTTGCAACGGCTGTGAATAATAATTTTTAGTTTATGACCACTTGTAATGTACAAGCTCTTTTCAAGATGATCATAAGCTATGAGAATTAAATATCCAAATTAGTAAGCGCAAATGTGAAAATCATAAATCGTTGAAATAAAATTGCCTAGTATGTAAGCAGCCATGTGCGAATATATTTATAAGAAAAGATCATTTACTTTTCGGTTGATGGTTAAACGAAAGAATAAAAACGCTTTACGGCGCCCATTTTTCTATCAACTGTTTGTTTCCTCAGTTTTTTTTTTATTATACTTGAACAACATTTTTACAGTTTTCAAACGCAAAAAATGCTTTAATGGCAATGTAAAATTAAATCATAATAAAATCGTTGTGTAAATACAATTTTACAACATGTAAACACCAAACTGTATTTATGTACCATTTTCTAATTAGGATTTTTTGCACGAGTGCTCTAATTTACTTATACTAAACATGTAGTTACAAAATTGACGTTATTTTTAGTACCACTATTTCGTAATAAATAGACTATTTTTAGTTTCTATACGAAATTGTAAAAATTTCAGTCGAAAATTGCCCAACGCCGCACATAAATAAATTATTGTATTTTGTACAAATCAATAAATAGTTGCACTACTAAAAAACCAATACATAATTGTTTTCAGCAAACAAATATTCGGTCTATTATTTGGATATTTCAGTTATTAATCATAAAATTAAATTCCAAAATTTATATGGTATTATTCAATCAACATTCGCATTCAGCAAACTTTGTGCCTCGGATTTCTATTTATTTCATCTATAATGAAATATCATTAAACGTGGAAATAATGTAAATATAGTAGAGATGAAATTGATGTTGTTTTTTTATCTCTCCATATATATTTATATATTTTTTTTCATTTTGTTGCATAAAGCAATAATTAATAAAACGCAGCAGATAGGAAATGTATGGATGTGTTTTGAAATCAGTCAACTGTAACTAAACCCATAAACTATATGTGAAATGACAAACTAATACACACGACGAACCATGCGTAACATAAATGCAATTCGCGCAAATGCATTTATTGGGTCACATAAACTCACTCACAAAAATAATTATTTGCATTTTAAATATTGTCTATTATGGTGCAAAAAAATGGAATAACTTTTCACATTATGCATATGTGGACACGGTGCCGGTACATATATACAACATACAACATACAATATACGTGTGTGCACTGTGTGCACTTATATAAGTTTCGTTAATTAACAATACAATTACTTCATTTTGACAGGTTTTTATGCAATATTACTACGTTTTCTTGCTATTTATCCGTTTCCATTTTACGATGCAAAAATGTGTATCTTTCAAAGGGTTTTATTGCCGGATAATGATTTGCTGAAGATTTTTAACGAGAAAGTTTTATTTTCGGTAAAAACTTTATTTGAGTTTGTAGTTTGTGAGGCGTTATAATTTAATGATGATCATAGCGAAACTTCTTTTTTTAATTTCTAATTAATTTAAAACTCAACTTTGATTTATTTTGAATAAATAAATTACCTGGCTTTTTGTATGGAATTGTAAAGCAATTTATTAATTGTTAGCATTTCATTAAATTATTTACAATTAATTATCAACTTGACTTATATAAATTGCTTTTTCTATAATTCTTACTCTATTTACTAATAACTTTCTTATTTATTTACATAAAATTGTCATTTTTTATTTGGCTACGTTATAATGCAGTACTCATTGAAATTAACAGTTGCTTAGTTGTTTTTTTGTTGCTGCTCTTTTTCGTTTCTTCTTGTTTTTTTTCTACTACCTAGGTAGTATTAATTTGTGGGAATAAAAATTCCGTCTAACTCATTCATATAAATTTGGTATTTTAATTGAAGCAGATATTTGTTTTAAAATTAACTCATTCCAATGTATCGTACATGTACGGAACGTATGTGTATGTGGAAAATATTGTGTAATAAAATATTGTTGCTAAAAATAAGAAGACATATCACTTATAAAACTGAAATTCTTCATACAACTTTATTAACCATCCCATAAATTTAAAAACTTTTTTGGGTTGTTAATATAAATGAGCATACTTTTCGATTTTTTGGCTACTGTTTGCTTTTAAAATAAAAAACCGGTCTCACTCGCAACCTATAAACAACTACCAACGAACCAGCGACCAACGAAAAACAATCTTTCAAGAGAAAAAAATCTGATATATGTTTCATCACCACTAACAGTAAAGAAATTTGTCTTGTCGAATAATATAAATCAATTTCATAATGAAATGACATGAGCGCGCGACGGACATGGCATATTCTTCATATCGTGCTGATTTTTTCTATTGATTTAATAAAAATAAAAAAAAAGCACACAGCAGCACACACTCCACATGTAATAGAGCGCGAAAAGTTAAGATGTAGTTTGTTTCAAATGTGTACGAGTGCATATATGAGTTCCTTATTAAATTTAATAGAAAATGCAGCAATAAAAGGTTCTTTATGTTTATTAAAATCTTGCAAAGTTGGAAAACGTATGCTATAACCGAAATATGACTTGAAACAAAAAATAATCATAAAAAAATGAGAGAAATGAATTTTACAATAACGCGCGTTCTCAAGATAGTGCTTTATTAGATTGCATGCTGCATTTTTATGGTAATTGCAAAATTTAATTCACAGCAACGTCCACTTTATCTTAACACCAAACGTTACAATTTTTTATTGAATTTTTAAAATATTTCATTCGTATGTACTACGCTCTTTCCCTCCTTCTTCTACATTTCCACATTTCCCCATTTCCACCTGCACAATAAATGCTTTAATTGATTTTCATACTTTACATAAAATCGAATGTCTGTCTACCTACAGCATTATAACATTATAACATTAATTTGTTGACAAAATGTTTTTTCTTTGATAAAAAAATATTACCATGTGCTTTGTACAATATTGAATATTGCCAGCTTTTAAACGAAATTATTTATGAATAATATATTAAACAAATCCACACTCAATTTATCTAATGCAAACTTAAATAGAGCCCCAACGCACAATTCAAATAAATTATTAAATATTTGCCATATGAATTATTCATTAACTATGAATGCCATATACATTTTTATGATATTTTTTGGGAATTTCGTTTTTTTGTGCGTGCACTACAATCAATATTATATACATAGTTTCAATATCAGAACGTATTTTTGTGATATTTGTTTTTAATGATATAGAAAGAAGTAAAAAAGTCATTTGTCTTATAAGAATGACAGTAATTTTGTTTATAGAAAAATCCATTATTCTAAAAACACTATTTCATATTTATATATGATTACTGAAATTTGTTCAGTTGGTTTTACGATATAATAGAAATAATATTTTTAGAAAAATTAATCACACCTATTGATATTGCAATTAATTAATGCAACCAATGTCATTGCCAATGTTGTTAGACATGCGAACAAATCAGTTTTCAAAAAAAAAACTACGAGTGAGTATAAATACACAACAATATATAATTAACTTGTTTGTGTTTTCTTGAATTTTTTTATCGCTTTGGCATGATTTTCAAGTTGTCTAGTCTTAAATATGCAGAAAATTAACTCGCTTAATTAAAACATATGAAATGAGTGATTTACTATTTAGAAAAAAATTAGATATTTTTATTACTACACATTTCTAAATCATGCAAATTTGAACATGTTTTTCATTTAGATCGGACGCGATAAAAAAATCATTCTAATGATATTATTATTTAAAGTCATAAAATAAAATATAAAATTTACTAGATTTGAAAAAAGTTTACGACAATGCATTATTGAATTCTATTATAAATTAATGTTGATAATAATAATATATTAAAAACATTGCATTACTGTTAAATAAAGTAGCTGATAAAAATTTCATGACAAAGATTGATTGTGTATGTATGTACAATATTATAGTTTTTTATGTATGTATATGAGCCGTTGTTGGTTTGCAGCGCGGCTTAGAATAAATCAACAAGTTTTAATATCAATACTAGCCTAGTAAAATACAAATCTAGCTAATAAAAGTAATACATCATTTATGCAATGACAGTAATTAACATTTATATATGTTTACTACTATTACAAAACACTTTCTTCAATCGTGATTTGATAATAATAATAAAATCATTATAAATTTCAAAATGATTTTTCATTTTTTTTTGTTTGTTGTTGTTGCTGCTTTTTACATTTAGTTTTATTCGAAATGGCTTGTGCAATATGCTTTATGCATGTTTGAACAGTGGCGTAACGCAAGCAATAAAAGTTCAGAAAAAATTAATATATGTACGGCTTGCTACACGTTTTAAAATCTAATTTTTCAATCATTTTTATCCAGCATTGATTTATGTGCAACAATACAGCGATTTACATTACTTTCAGTTTTTCGAGAAAAAAAATGTCTAACGTCATTTTGTTGTTAAATTTACACGTCTTATGCTAAAACGTCTACAATTTTTTGTCTATAAAAAACCGAGCAGATGTGTTTATTTAAACGTTCTATTTTTGAAAGTGCACCTTGTATGTTTATCCATGTTATAAAAATTATTTGATTTATCAAAATTATTTCGAAATTTGATTTGATCTAAAACATATTTTATATAGATATTTAACTACTTACTTACCTACTATATAAAAATATATAATATTGTAGTATTTCTTTTGTAGACTGCTAATTGTTATTTATTTTAAAACATGTTTTCTAAATTGGCGACAATTACGCTTACAATGTTAAAACTGTTTGTGCTTTAGTTAAAATTTAAAAAAAAAGATATGATATTAATTTAATACACAAAGGTTTAATTAAAATGCGAATGCGTACCTTTGTGCCGCATTTTTATTTGTTTGTTTAGTGTTACTATTATTATAAATATGAAAAAGGGGAAAGTTAATGAATTAAAGTTTGCTACTGCTCTACAAACTACACCCACATCAAAGCGAGCACATTTAGAGGAATAAAATTGTTTATTAAATTTGAAAATGCATTAAATATCAAATTAGTCTTTAGATGATATTAAAGCTTTATATTCTACCCTTCTTCATAAACGTTCCATTGTTTTTAGTGCGAGATTATAAATTTTTCAAACTTTATTGGAATAGAGCGTCATTTAATTGGATTTGCATAAAAGCTGCTAGACATTTTCGATGACTATTTAAATAATTTGCAATAGCAATAGCAATGGCAATAGCACTAACAATAATATAAAAAAAATAAATGCATGATTTATTATTAGTCATAAATCATAAATAATGTAATTAATATTAAATAGAATGTAATTACCAACGTCTATTAATTATCTAATACTATTATTTTTATAGTTGAAGTCAAGTTAAGGCAAACTATTTTAGTATTTAGTTGTATAAAATTAAGATATTTCAACAATTCCACGTCGTTGAAGAAAATAAGAAGAAGGCGACGATTAAAAAAAATGGCAAACTAATAGCAGAAATTTATTTTTAGTTTTGGACTTAGTTGACATACACTTTATAATTTTTTATGTTTTGTTATTGTAGCAGTAGAAAATAATTTATTGAGAGTTGGAGAAATTGCAACATTAAGTGTGTTCTTTAATCTGACAGCGGCGGTAAAACAAATAAGATAATTGGAAATATGTGCTGGCAACAGTTCAAGGTCAGGGGATGTTATTTATCCGGCAAGAGTGTTGCTCTTCCAGTTCTCTCTTGTAATTCTGCTTGTAATTAGTGAGGATATATGGCTTAAGCAATGGTTTATGGGCCCTGACAAACACGACCTGTCATTGGATACTTTCGTTTAGAGAAGACTTAAAATATGTTACTTTAAAGCTTACGCGTTTTAGCGAAGGAAAAATGCAACGGCATCGCCAGCAATATCGCCAGCGCTTTTTTTACCATCTAGATTGCATTATGATCGCTGTTAATTAAAAGATGATGTGCGTACGCGCTTTAAAGCGATGCACAAATTTGGCCGAATTTTTTTTCAACTTAGATGATGAACAGCATCTTATAAAAATTTTTTTTTCGGTTTCGGGGGGAAGCAGCTGCTCTACACATGTTTCCTGCACACACTCATATATATATATATATATGTATACACATATATACCTTGTTCGTTTTTGCATGTGTAAAAGATATCGTTGACGTGCCATTCACAGAAATGACTTCCATGAAATCTGGCAAAAATTGTTCTTTAATTGTTTTGACAAAATCATAAAAACGTACGCGCAATAACATAGACGGTTTTTAATAAGTAGACAACTCTCACGTTTATTATTTATGTGTCCACAAAAAAGCCACACAGCAGCTCATTTTTAAATTCTCATCGCTCAAATGTGTAAGCCTTTTTTATGAAAGTGAAATAATAAGGTTTCCAGTAGCCAACCACTTTATAAAACATAATTATGATGCATTTTAAATTTTCTTATTCCTTTTTCTATAGTCGGCGTAAAAAAAGGTTTGTATTCACCAACTATGAGAAGTTGTTTTTTTTCAGTAAATTTTAATTAATATGTTACTCCAGTTTGTCTTGGTGGCGACACTTGACGAAATATATTCACCAACATAATTCCACTCGCTTTAAATTTCATTAATATGCAACTAACTTACTAACAAACTAAGCACATAAGGCAGATCGTCTTAAATCTTGGATTTTTTTGACTATAAGCGCCAATAAACACTAAAGTTTGGAATTTTTACGATTTATAGAAAAGCGTAATATATCTTAATTAATTTATGCAATAAAGCAACATTTATTTTATATGCATGTAAGTAGTTTATTAACAATATTAATAACACGTATAAAAGTTTAACAACGTACGAACGAAATTCCATAATTAATGTCCAGATTATGTTTTTGTAAAGCCCAAAAACGTATTGCGGACTATATAAATCTCGCAGTCGAGGTCATTTATTTAATAAACTGGTATTATATCATTTTCAATAATTTATATGGGTTAATTAAGAAAATTGTAATTTACAGACAACTGTATTTTCTACTTATTAACTTAATCACGTATATTTTATATTTATATGTATGTACATAAATATACCTATATGCAACAAAATTACTAATAAACAAATTAAGCCACAAACACAAACATTTTTTGTTTTTATTATATTTATAATATGTTGGATGCTTAATTATATTTTCATTTTAATTGCAAACTACTGGTTTTATCTTTATTTGTCGGAGAAACTTCTATATAATATTTATATACGTTTTATAAGTTTTATTAGTGTGTGTCTGTGTGTCCGCGTGTGTGTGTGACCAAAATATGTTCTTTTCAACAGCGATAATAAATAAGAATTTTTTAAGTAGAATAATGATACTTTCTAATTATCATGAAATATTTATTGTATTTGCATGCCTGATTTAAAAGGCGCTCTGAGATTGAGCATCACACAAAGGTCAATAAAGTAATGCAGGTTATTTTTGTAACATCTGCTTTGATTGATTGACGATAGCATTGCAACGAATTTACTTTAGGAAAAATTTTCTCTTTGAAATTGCATCATTTATGTCGAGCTAATGTCCATTAATTAGGCGCAAGTAGTGATAATTTTTGCTGATAAAATTTGATAGATGATTAAATTGCTTGCAGTTAATAATCGACTTTATTTCACCGACGACAAAATATAATTTATCAACAGTAGTCTAATTTTACCTTACATTTCAATAAATTCTTGAAATGTTTCAGTTTATCCTACTCTACACACTATTAACCTTTGAAATGTCACTATTATTAGAATAATTCTTTTTTTTTCTCTCTCGAATTGAAAATGCGTGTTGATACATGTTGTATACACTTTTTACAAGTATGTATTTAGAAATAGGCACTAAATTTATACGCAAGTATAGGTATAGATAGAATATGTATTTGCGAAAGGATTCATTGCTGAAAGCATTGCAAAAAATCTAATGAAATAATTAAATGGATAGTACGTTAATGAAATTGCAAAGAGCACACCGTATGAAATCCTATACAACATACTATAAATTGGATGCATTTAACGTTGTTGCTGTGTTGCTATGTTGCATAACCGAATTTAAAAGTGCGGGTACTAATCAATTTAAATTTCTATTTCATTATACATATTTAACTCTATGAAATGAAATGCAAACTGATATCGGATTAATTATTTCATAATTAGGTGTTCAAAAAATATGTGGACACACTATAATAAGAACAATATTATGTTGCAAAATGCAAAACGATGTTGCATTATACTCGCATTATCATCGCATATAATACAACATATGTACACCTTCAAATTTGTTAGTTACTGATAACGGCGATGAATCATTGTCCAAACATCGTCATTGCACCAGAGTTTGATGTATGTATAGTTATAAAATATAAATTTTATTTCAAGCATAATAAAATTAATCTATTGTATTATATGTGCACTAACTAAGCATATAAAATGTTTCGTTTTCAAATAAGTAGGTACATGGCTGAAATTTCCACATACTGATTGATTTAATAGATAAATTATAATATAATAAAAGTAATATAGGTAGATAATTTGTTTCAACTTGTGCGCTTATTAGAAATTAAATTGCGCAATCGTTTTGTCTCATAAGCAACAAGCATTATTAATAAAAATGTTGTACTGTAGCTTGTTATTATGTAAACAAAACGCGTTATTTTAGTATCAATTTAAGAACAAATAAGCAAATGTAGGTTACGAGATTTCATAGTATTTTTTAAATAACCATAACAAAAAAAATCGCCATTATTGTTGTTGTTTGATAAATATATAAATTGCACAATTAAAATTACTTTGCTACTTGTAACACGATATTTCATTATATTAAAAGTCAGTTTATGCTGAGCACTAATTTCACGTCGCACCACGAAGTGTACGAAGTGCTTTTTCTGCTGCAAAAACTTGGACCGATAAACATTTCAAGATTTTTCCCCTTTTGAAATATGTATTAATTAATTTAATAATGTGCGCTCATTCATTAAACGTGCCTGAAAGAAAAAATATATATATATACCTACACTTATAATGCTTATACATAAAAATGAGACTTTATTGACCACACACATATGAGTTTGAAACTTGCACAGTCATAAAACAAATCATTATCAACATATAGGTAGTATAAAGAGGAGAAGGATATTCAATATGACCTTTTTTTTAAATTTTACGTATGCATATGAATTAATTAGTCTGGTTGTTGGTGGGAGACGTTTCATGTGATTTAATAGACGAGAGTAAATTAAGGATGTCTCAATCAATTTTTGATGTAGGTACTTTATTATATAGGAAATAATTATATTTCTGCTTATTCGTTTTCCATTTGAGTTTGTTAATACGCGTTTATTTTATTAATTAATCTGAACTTAATCTACGAATTACTTATATTTCATTAAATAATGCTTAATAAGTTTCATTATTTGGCAATAATTTGTCTTTAATGGCGCATATTTAATTATAAATAAATGTAATATACGTTACTTTTACCATTTTATAATTTTTAATCAAATTTGTAATTACTTAAACTTTCTATAATAGCTAGAAATCCAATATTTTTTGCCAATTTATAAGATTTCGCTTACTACTACCAACAACTCCATTGATAATAATCGTCGTATTACTTTTAATTACTTAATGCAGTAGGTAGGTAATGTTATTAGCAAATAATTTAAAATAATCATGATTTACTGATTTTAAGGCGATTGTATAAGGAAAACTATAAATCAATCTATATTAAACGAATCAAATTCTTGTAAATGAAAAAATAAATGTGTATTATTAAATTGTAGATAATATTCTAGAAATAACAATGAATTGCATATATATTTATTTATTTCTATGACGAATAACACTATAAAATTCGCAATAAAATTGCTATTTTTTTAATGATGTTAATTAAATTAGTTAATTTTATAGATTCCAGGAAGTATTCTTAATTTTAATCGAATCCTAATTGGTAATTAAATAAGCCACCTTTGGAGATTTGCCGGATAAAATATTCGAAACGATGCGATATTTAGATGTGGGGTTGTTTCTAATTAAAAATGTTGAATATATTTTTAAAGCATGCTGGATGGAAGCTACTATTTTACTTAAAACATGTTTACAAACTAGAGCTATTTTTGCACTAATGCTAATTTTATAAATTTAAGAGTGTTCATGACCTGTTGTAGCTATTTTATGTAAGCCTGCTAGAAATACACTTTCATTTTGTGTATACATATCCGCACACATATTGAAAATGTCATTTTTATCATTCGGTTGTTTGAGCAACAAATATTGCAGCGATTTTAAGATCTAATTAATTTAGATGTCAAAGAACTTGAGGTGATTATCATGAAACGTTGTGCAATATTCCATGTTATAGTGTAAATAAATTTAATTGATTGATTTATGTTTTAGAAGAAATTTTCAAACATTTATCTTATCAGTAAATTAGTAGATAAAATATATCATCGCGTAGTTGATAATTTATTATTACATTTTTGCCGGCTAGCCAGATTAGCAACTAATCAGGTTCCAACATGTCTAGTACAAAGTCTGCCTTTTATTTATTCAAAATAACCTTGATAAAAATCACGAATTGTTAATTAAATAGACTATAGATATTTTTTCAGGGAAAACATATCATCGTACGACATGGCCAAGCCCATTTACATTGCAACTTTGCAAAAAAAAACATTAAATAAACAAATAAAGTACTTGAAATAAATGTATGAATAAATACGTTCAATGTCGTAGCGAAATTTTGGTGATAATATGATAAAATTATTCAATTACGGTAGGTCATCATTTTTAAAAAAAAATATTGCGTATCATGAATTCGAAACGCAAATTGTAGTAAACAAAAAAATTTATAACGCGAAACTTGCGCTGTTGTGTATCTAGTGTTTCGCCTCAAAATTGCGTTTTTGATAAAAAACATAAATATCATTTTTGTCATGTGGTATTTGTTTATTTTGCAGAAACGTTAATATATATTAGCAACAAATTTAGATTGCGTTGCGTCGTTGCTTTTTCAGCGTGAGCGCGAAAAAAAAATCATTCTAACCTTACTTCGTACCGTTTTTAATTGAAGGCCTGGTTAAATAAATGTACATACATCTACTGCGAGTGTTTATATAAAATAATGTTGAGCGTTTTCGCACATTATTGGCAGACATAAAAATTAATGAGATTGCAAAATCGGGTGCTTTTAAAAGAGCAAATAGACTTTTGTATAAGCATTACTCATGCAATATCGCCAACGAAAAATATTGTACATACAATATGTAATGCTTGTATGTAAGTAAGTATATATACACAAATATTTAAATATGCTCGCTTACAGTTATTTTATTTTAATTCACAAAAGTAACTTAAACTCTTTTATTTTCTACTTTTTTTTTATTCAATAAACAAAATTATTGTGTCTGCAATGAAATAAGAGACGCGCGGTTGCCAATTTTTACTGGAAATTATGCAAATTTTATTTGTTATTAAATTAAATATACACACACAATACATTTGTAAAGTTGTTATAAATGAGTTGAAATTTATTGTGTAATACATATAGTACGTTTAAATACAACAACATGTTTTTTAAGGAAGAGATTTCGT
The DNA here is from genome assembly GCA_030264715.1 of Adinopsis sp. GC000173. Classification (NCBI taxonomy): domain Eukaryota; kingdom Metazoa; phylum Arthropoda; class Insecta; order Coleoptera; family Staphylinidae; genus Adinopsis; species Adinopsis sp. GC000173. The sequence continues at coordinate 54,035 of JARJDW010007291.1, read as the reverse complement.
ATTAGTTTCGTTGTGGTGCATTATTTACGTTTTAAAGTGAGATTCTAATTTTAATAAATCTTTTTAATACTTTAACGAGAATAACATTTTTGCTTTTTAATACGTTGTACATTGAATGTATGAGGTTCTTCCGTTCCTATAATGCATTATTTTCAAACGACACTGCATCATCTTGATGATACATGACTTGGTTGATACATCGTGAGCTTAACTCTATTCATAAATTTCTAAAATTTATTTAATGAAAATGCTTTTCTGAAAAATACTAAGAAAAACAGCGCATGCCAAACAACATACGCCCTCATGCAGCGTCTCACCATAAATTTTCGCTGTGTTTTATCAACAAATCTTTCGATCTGATGCATTAATATAAATCTATAGAGCGTATTGTTTATAAATGATAACAAAGTTGTAATAAAAAATGCAACAATACACATTAACAGAAAAAGCGATTTTGATGCAACAAGTTGAATTTCTATTTCCATTTTTTAACGAATGCATAAAACGTAATTAAAAACAATTATTAAAGTATTAAATATACATTAGACATTTTTGTGTTTTGTTTTGAACAATACTGAATAAAGTGCATTTAATTTACATTATATTCTTACAAAAAAAAAACAAAAACGAAAACGAAATACGAAATACAAAATAAGAAGAAACGTTTGTGTTCGTTCTGTTAAGCCTGATTTTTAATATTTATTATTCAACAAGAAGTTATTTTGAAACAACTTTGAACTATGATCTTTAAGATGGATTATAAGTTACAGTTAAGTCTGCAATAAAACTTTATATATATAGTATATATACATTTTTTCTTAATAGATAAAGCGCAAAACATTCAGGTTAATTAATAAAGTTTATTTGAGAGAGAAAACTGTAATGTGTTATAAAATATTAATTTTCATTTGCATAACTTGAAAACGCGCAAATTATTTTGCTATTATACTGCTTTTTTGAAATTTGTAGTTTATAGGTGTTTTTGTTGGAAAAACTAATGAAGTCGTAAAAAATCTTAACAATTTTTGCTTATCAAAAAAGTTATAGCATTTTTACGCTTTAAATTACCAACAAAAAAAAACTGTGAAATGCTTATAATTTATGTTAATTAAAAATTACGTAAAAATGTTCCGTCAATTGCTACTACAAAAATTCTTAACATAAATAATAATCCATAAAAGAGTTCTATCTAATATTCTCTCTATAGATAGATAGATGTACATATGTTTGTATTGACTGTAGGCATTAATGCGAATATGTGCATGCAATAATACGAGTCTAAATAAATAGACATACTAGGTAGTATACGTATAATATAAAAAGTAATATCAATCTATGGATGGATGTATGGTATATATAACTTGATCAGATGCTATCGAATTGCTTTGATCATATTTGGTGGTTATAGACTGCGACTGGACTTCAAACGCTTTGAATATACACGTCCAATACTAGTTCTGTTTTAACTAAATACCTCTGCAATACATAATATAATATAGTGTTGCAATAATCTATTGTTACATTTCAATGCCATTTATTGAAATTGCGAAATTAATTATTTTCTGCATGGCTTTTCACGCAACGTGTACAACAAAAACAGATTTATTGAACATTTTCTGTCATTAATCGACTAAACTTTGCAAAATTTCAATGAAACTTAATATCAAAAAGCAAACCTGAAATGTGAGGTGATTTTTTTATTTCATTTATTTTCAAGGTAGTTTAGTATAGAAGTCACGACATATTTGAATTTGTTTTTGTTGAAAAATCATAAGCAGGAAATTGTTTTGTTTTGATATACATTTTTTTTTATTTAGGTAATTGAAAAGTCAAAAATTTCGTTGGTTTTCAAGACAAATTAGAAAGTTTGTTTATGATAAGTAGTAAAATCTTTCATTTTCTTATCAATTACAAAACGTTACGTTACATTTCCTATTAATGAATCATTTAATGGTCGTACGAGAATTGAGGATCATGATCATGACTAATTTTATATATTGTGCAAGCATAGACCTGTTTTTAAGGTCAAAGAACATTTCCTTCTTCTAAAACTCGAAACAAATCTTGTACTTATGTGTGTATAAAATAGCTGGTTATTATTAAAAATCCACATTTTTCATGAAATTCATTATCATTCTTTTTTCAGACGCTGCTGCTGCCGCATGCTGTTTTTCACAATCTATTTCATTCCAAGCACCTACCTACGTACGTATATAGACATACATGTACACGTACATACTACGTACATATACATGTAAGTATAAGTACATGTCCCTGCACTTTTTTCTTATTACAAATTTGACTAAAAATACGGCTATGACAAACGATACAATTTTAAAATAATGAAGGCATACGACACACAATGACCAACAATCCTTTCATCTTGTACATTGAACTGCACTTTTCTATTGCATACTTAAATGCGTATTTCGTACTTACTTGAACTTGCTGTAGCGCATTCTTTAAACTTTTAGACACTACTAAAAATTATTTTCGGGGTTGCTAAAAATACACGTATTTGCTCAAGAAACTAAATTTAATTAACTAATTTGCTTTAGAAAGCGTCAAGTATGTTAAATGTTGAGTTTAATTAGATTTTGATGATGGGTTCGGTCTAAAAATGATATGAGCATAAGGATGATAACCTACAAGGCATACACTATATGTATATACGATATTTATAAAGTTTGTTAGCTTATAAATTAAGTACATTTTATTTTAAAGCGGATTATAAATGTGTATTATTAGATGTACGCATATTAAATTCAATATAACGTACTATGTATGTATACTACGAGTATAGTACAAGTATAGTAAGTATGTATTTAGTGCGCTTTGGTCATAAAAATATCCATCATGTTATTGAGAAAATATAAATTAAGAAATTGCACAAAGTGTTTTTAACGCTATATTCTACGCTATTATATATAGGTATATATATGTATGTACGATCTTTACAGAGCTGTCATTTTTTGCTTTTAAATTCAATTAATAGCGGCAATAAAGTAATTCTTTCTCAATATTAAACAACTTTGGGTATTATCATAAAATGCAATTTATTTTTGATAAAATTACAGTTTTATTATGATAGATAAAACTATTTCTAGATATATATGAGTCATATATAGGTGCACGTCACATGTGTATAAAAGTATATAAATTAAAGCCATAAAAAATTAAATTGAAACCATTGAGTTTTTAATTTTCTTTATTCGTCCTTTTTTCGTAAAACGAACGTAAAGTTCAATAAAAATGATTTAGAAAAGCATTTTACTTCTTAAAATATATAAAATAAAACCATCAACGTACCAAACGAAGCAAATTTATAATATTGGACAAGCAATAACAATTAATCTTTAATGCTTGTTTAGAGCTCTTATATTACTAAAAATGTCGCATTTGCTGATTAATACCTTCTTCATATCAATTTATATATAGTATAGCGATTATTAGTCGAGAGAAAATATTTATGGCTTATTACATAAAAATAAACAAACCAATTTCGGTTTGAATAATTAATTATATATAGATATTGTAGGTATATATAGAAATGAATGTGCAATCAAGTAAAATATTATGTGCTTTGAATAGAATTTGCATAAGATTTTGGGTATGGAAATTAAGCAAATTATTGGTCATTCAATCAAGTCTTGTATATAATAGTGCTTGTTATTTTTGAAGGTCCAATTTGCTTTAGATTATTATCATTTTCAATAGCACAAAAATGCTTTTTATAAGCAAGACGTTTAACTCTTGTGGATGGATGGATGGATGTGGATGTGGATGGAAAGCTTTTCATAATGAATAAACCTAATTAATAGATAGTACAATATATATAGTATGTATAGCTATATACATTGTACATACACTATATGTATATCTATCTATCTATATATGTACATACCCCTCTACTAGTGGATGATATTGCTACAATATGTAGCTTTCAAATTAATAACAATATTATCGATTTCTGTGGAACATCATAATTTATTTGCCATCCAACAATAATTAATTACGTTCAAATTCCGATTTGCTAAATAGTGCTATGCTAAACAAATAATTCAATTCAATGCAGAAATTCATCGCAGCCGCATCATTTTTAATTTTTTACGCATCCATCCATGTTTTCGACCGAACATAGTTTATCTTGTTTTCAATTATATAGTTAAAAAATTACTCAATTTATTATTACAGTGCTTTTTATATGGTTCGGAATGAGAAAAGCATCTTATAAAAGTCGATGGAAAAGACGCAACTTTCTTTCAACAAGTTTACGAAATGCAATTAGCATAGACTTATCATTTATTACAAGAAAATCATTAATATAAAATAGTACGACATAAGATCTCGAAGGATTCTCTTCTCATGTTGCTTCGTTTTTGCTTCTCTCGTTTTTTTTTATTTTATTTTTATTATTATTTTGTTGTTGCTTTAAATCAATTTCCTTAAACCTTATTAATGTTCTTCAATGTGATTGATGATTTTACAGCTCTTGTAAAGATGAATACGTAAATTATGGTTTTCACATCTTTCTTTTCTGTTTTCGCTTCGTTTTTTTAACATATATATGCTTTTTTCCGTTAAGTATATGTAAAAGTTTATTATCACTCTCCATAAAAAATATTCTCATGATAGAGTTGTCATTTTATAATCAAAACATGTTTACATCAAAATGTAACATGTAAACGATAATTATACGTTTCTTGCTAACTTTTTTTTATGTGTATAATGATCGATCGTGTATTGATTTACTTTTACAATACAAAAAATTCTATAGCAGTAGCAGCCAGACTACATACATACACACATACACACATACACATACACATACCCATACACATATACAACGCATACAACTATACATATAGTATAACAACTTTAGCGAGCTGTGTATTACAAAAATACACCACAATGCACACTTAAAACTTTTTAGCCACACATACAACATTTCCGAGCATGGTAGAATACATTTTGATGAAACGATGATCCACTAATTGGATAAATTAACTTTAGATTAAATAAATACAGACTATGGATTTATTTTTAAAGCACTCGTTGATAGATAGCGTAAATATTATTTCTATGTAATTACATTAATTTGAAATTTTTACAAAAATATATTTTGACCTATCCTAATGCAAAACAAATTAATCTCAAGTGGTCGTCTGATGTAGCTTTTATTTAATCAATACGATCGTCTGCAAGCGTTATAAAAATAATTGATAACGTGTTAATCATTTATTAAAGTCGCGATAATTTTCCTTTCAACGAGTTTTTTTTGCAATTTAATAAATATTGATTTGTAATGCGTCTTAATGCCATTAAAGCACTATCTATTTATTATTTAATTTTATATATTTATGTTTTGTATGTGTATGATTTTATTGATGTTTCAATGCCATGTTTGATTGCAAAAGTCGAGCCAGTTCAGTGACTGCATATTAAAACGCCAGAACGTATATCAACATAATATTGCACATATTTTTAATGAGGCAGAGCGAGAAAGTGCATGTAAAGTCAAAATACTTTTTGATATATTGGCCATGAGACGTATCAGGCTTAATAAGAAATAAAATAATTCGAATTATAATAATAGCATTAACTCCAATCATTTGCATTTTACAATATTCAATTATGCGATGTGAGAAAATTATACGAGTACCCACTTTTTGTTTTGTATTAAACCGAAATCATTTCAATTTCATTCTTATTTAATTACGTGCAATTTTTGAGCGGTTGCATAATAAAGCATGATTATAATTTAAAACTTGATTTTATATATCTATAAATTATTACGGGCTACACTACACTGCTGTAAATATGTTGAAACTTTTTGATAAATTAAATCTGCACTGCACAATTTGTGATATATGAATACCGATTCAATTTATAAGCAAAGAAAACAATTTTTCTTTCTATAGGGAAATTAATGTTTTGAAAAAATATGCATTTTTTGCGCTGGGAACATTAAAATGTAATATTTTAATTAATTAATCGAAAGGGGAACATTTTTCAAAGCTTTGATTATTGATTCAAACGACTCTATTATAAAAAAATATTGAAATAACGGCTGAACGAAATGGCTCATTAATCACGAATATTTTAAAACTTGAAAAATAATCAATAAATGTTGTTTGTGACTTAAATATTGTAATTGTCTATGATCATTTTAATAATTAATGTACAGCATAATTAATCACATTTTCTGTCTAAAAGATAAAATATAAAAATGACAGTGTCGTAGAGAAAAATCAACAACCGACCAATATTTTCATTCTTTGTTCAAATTTAACAGATATTTAAGTCGTGGTATCTATATACATACATACTACCATGTAGTAGTAGTTGAAATTCATTAATAATGAGCTATTTTTTAAAACACGTAAACAAAATTTATGCTAATAGATTCTTCATTATTTTATTATCTTTAAATAGATTTGAATTATATGTTTGATCTAAGTTATAATAAAAAGCAAATTATATTAAACGGTAATTATTGTTTTTTTTTCACTCACTAATGATGTAATCTCTAATAATGGTGTATTAAATTTGTATTTTATTATAAAAAAAACTTTTTAAGCCATGCAACAACGAACGATCTTCTCTTCTGAATTTGAAATGACGATTTTTGGTGTATTGGCGCGTTTTTAAACAACTTTTTAACTGCTATCTAATTTTTTGTTAAGTGTAAAAAGTGCGGAAATGTTAAATCCTGTTAGAATAAAAAACGTAATGTAATTAAATAAAGCTTTTTGGTTTAAAAAAAGGTTAAACATCTAATTTACGGTTGCTTGAATAAAATTCTATATTATTATGTATATTAAATGGTTTGAGTTAGTTATTATAGCATATTTTTTACGATTTTGTCTGAACAATTCTTGAAATTTTGTCTATGTGCGCAGCTGTTTGTCCTCTAGACTATTTACAAAACGAAAATTAAAGTTAAAAACTTTTTTGACATATTCCAGCTGTGTTTCAAAATACATTTCTATTAAAAAAATTATAAACAAAGTGTAATATATGCGTTTTGTTATCTTTAGACTATATTCTCAAAGTTAATTGCGTGGTTTTATCTTATTATAAAAAATTGCGATTTTTAATAGCAGGCGTAGACGACATTGCGACATTTTATTATTTACTTATAGATATATTCGTTATTTTTAGCACTAATTGTATCATAGACAATATAACAAAATGTATATTTAAGCGATCAAATAGAAACTAATTACGTGTTAATTTATAATTAATTAATTAATTAATTAGGAATAAAAACACATAGACAATGTAAATTTCTATTTATGGAAATGCATTCACCTTTTACTTTGCTCACAATTATTTACATTTGGACATTTCTTGAATAATTTTTATTTTATTAATGTGTATAATTAAAAATAGAATGACATTATAATATGTATGATAAGAAAACCAACATGCATATAAAGTTATTAATAAATCCATCACAGCTAACGTGAAAATATAATTATAGTCTATAAAAAACAAAAAACTACATTAACATAATTTTTTTAAAACTAGTTTTAATTAAAATTTATTGATATTAACAATTTTTAATAATATTCATATACCTACATAGTTAGCACACTAGGTGATCTTATTAAATTAATATTTCAAGAAGCAACATGTAATTACTAATTTACGTAAATTTAATTTTTAATTACGTTCTTTAAACATCGCATACATCTTAATACAATGTAATTAATAACAATTTAATAAATAATTTTAAATGATTTGTTCATGTTTTCATACGTAGATGAGTCAATTATTTTTCCTCAAAAAAATCAATTAATATTTGTAATTATTTTAAAGAATTTGCAATTTTGTAGCAATTTTCCTTCATTTAAAAATTAGCTGAATGCGAATCATATAATTTAAAAAGTGTGCCTATAATTATTTAATTTTATTTTTGTTGTGTCTAATTATTTTAAATGTGTAATTATGTCGAGGAAAAAGTAAGTCTGTTTCCATTACACATTTCTGAAATGACTTACTCTTATTTGCTAATTTCGGCCTGCCACTAGACATCATTTTTGACATTATCATTACCATTACCATTACATTCAATTTTCAGCGGCGCATTAATGCGAGATAAACAATATTCGTGATTTAAAAAATGCGTACATATTTGTAAACACGCCGTCCAAAAATTCGACAACAACGAAATTAAAATAAAAGAGAAAAAAATTAAATCGCAGAAAGACGAACGGATACAAAAACGTAAACAATTTTCAATTTGCTAATTACGCAACGCATTATTAGCTTGTTTTATAAATACATGCATTTGAGTTCAGCGAACAATACGAATGTGTATAGTAGGTACTTAGTTACTTACTACAATTACATACTACATACTACATACTACATACATACAACCTACGACATATAAATCAAAGAAACCCTCGAATTTTTTCTTCCAATTACTTATTTAGGAAGAGACATTTTTAGTAAATGTCATGTTGCCATCTAATAGTAATTGGGTATTTTTAAAGCGCCATAAAAACCTCAACTAGCTCTAATAATAATTGAATTATCAATAAAAAACGTTGCCTTTCTAGATGTCTGGCTGTATAAAGTGTGCTAATACAACAGCCTAAAACAATTAAAATAAATGTTATCATTATTATTGCTTATTTTAATAATAATAACCAGCAGACATGTAAACGGCGTTGGGGTTGTTGGTTGTTGGAAGGAAAGGTAAGGTAAGGTAGTGGTAGTGTGGTAGTGGTATATTTAGACGTTCATATTTTGACGATGGTTTTTATACACAGACACACTCACACACATACATAAGGTCTATATATGTATGTTTTATATAAATATATATGTGTATCATGAAAGTATATATCGTGCCTAAAATCAATTAAACTTTGAATGCTTTCTACTGCCATTAAAGCATGAACGTGCTTCAAAAATATAATGTGTTTTAATACTAAAATCTAATAGAAATTAAATTATTATTTCATGTCGATAAAACGTGTACCTGTTATTAAATTATTTGTGCTTAATTTAATACATAATGCATACAGGCATACAATCATTTATATAAAATTTTTTCATCCCACAATTTTCACACGTTATAAGTTATTAAAATGCATTTCGGCTGTCGTTTACGACTTTTCCCTTGAAGACACGTACGTCATGATCTAATTAATCCATTTGCTACATTTGAAATGCATAAGTTGCTTTATTATTTGTGATTAATAAATTTTTGCCCTTAATTCAATTAAAAACTAATTTTCAGAAGCAAAGCAATCATTTTCTTTGCTTGATTTAATTATGAAAGTTTCTTGTTGTATCGCTTTTTTTCAACCGTTGCGTTGTTTTGTTGTATTTTATTTCGTTAGCTCGCTGAAATAGTATTTATGTATAATTTTAATTATGCTTTTGCAGTGACGTGCAAATTTATGATGAATAAAAAATTTGCATGTCTAGTTTTGAATAACTTTTCAAGTTATTAGTTTTATTTTTTTTATGTTTGCCCTTTTCCATTATAATTATAATAATGCTGCATTTTTTCTGTGTTTAATTTGAATACGCGGCTGATGACGAATTTAAAAATTCATTAACTTGGCACGAAATTGATTAAACATAAAAAAAACATTTATTACGAGCTGATGGATTCAAAAAAGCAACCAACAGTTTCGATTGTTGCATTAATGTCATTCTAATTATCTCCTCGTACAAAATTTTCCTCTTTTTTTATTTCACTTGAAGCAGTTACAATACAATTGCAGGAAACACGCTGGATTTTTATGCTATTAGACTTTCGTGCATCACTAAACGTAGAAATTCTCTCTTGTTGTGTAGTATTTTTTTGTGTTAATTTTCTGTACGCTTCCTACAATTTACTCGAATCAATTTGCTTGTTAATAGGTAATTAATGGCTTTTCACATGTGAGTGACAATCGATTGTTGAAGCTTTTTTTTCCTTTCTGGATGCGAATACGCTCGGTGCGCATGTTTTTGAGGGGGTGGCAGGGACTTTTATATATATATCTATATATATAAGTATATATATATATATTATTTTTTGTTGCTTTCTTGGAACGGACGGTGAACTTAAGACCTTGGGCTGGCAAGTCACGCCGTCGAGCCCGCGGTCTGGTCTTATAATGTCCCATGTCCATTCCTCTGTATATAGACACAATATCCTAGGGCACCCAATGCATTCGATTTTTATGTCTTTTCTACTTCAACTACTAACAATCTTGATTATAATGTAAGTATAAGGCATATACCTTAACAATCGATTATAGTTTATGCTATATACATTTACTATATACGTACATAAAGCATATATAAGTGTTTTTATCAAATCACATAATCTTTTTATGTCTACGAGTATGCTCCTTTTTCGTATCAAGGATAAATGTAGATCAATTAATATTTCTATAATAATTTGTTTTAATTAATCTACTACATGGACTACATGTATATTTACATAAAATTTGCAATAACGTTTTCGGTAAAGAAACAATTTCTTTTTAATGTACATGAGTACATACATACATATTACTGATAAGTAAATCGTTAAATTTATGTATTATTGCTCGACGTTTATTTTTTATAATTATGCTAATATAAAAAGACGTTTTACTATGAAATGGCTTCTTTTCAATTGCCTGCATTTATTCATCTTAATCAATCAATATATTTTGTGATGCTGAGAAATCCATTCGCAATATACATACCACATTATATGTATTTATTTCCGCTTATTGTCGTGTCAAAGCAACCGTACTTGGAATAGACGGCATCATCATAAAAGGTGCTTCCAATAAATTCAATATAAAATATAATCGTAAAAAATAAAATTTAAGAAACCAAATTGAAAAGATTTATTCGGTTATTGTTTAAGATTTTCAATAACCGAGAAGTATTGAATTTTTCTACCTTTCTTCTTCATATACTAAAACTCAACCGTGAAAAGAAAACGTTCGTTTTTTTTCTTGATGATTTAATAGGTAATTAAATAAGTATTAGATTTGTTTTAATTTACAATTAAGTTATGTATGGTATATACTTACTCGTATATTGGTATATGGCTTTGCAGCTTAAAAATTTTATGTTGCAAAACACAAACATTCAGCTGAATGCTTTCATTGACATTATTTGTTATTTTGTTGTTTAGCATGTGTATATGTACGTCATAAAAAATTAATTATTGATTATTGCACAAGCGTCATTACAGTGGTTGGATGAATGCTTTTAATATCAATAGTCATTTTTAATTAATAGAAGAAATATTTGTCGAATACAATGTACAATAATAATACAATTATTCAATGCACACACACACACACACACACCACACCACATACACATGATAAAATTAAAATTATATATTAATAATATTACATGTACACATAGCTATGTGTATGTAGGTAGGTTTCGATTAAATTAAAATAGTAATAATCCAATAATGATTTATATGCTTATGAAAAGAACATTACGTTTTATATAAACCTCTAATTTGTAATATTCTTATAAAATTTACTTTACAAAATTGCCTTGCTTACATATAAGGATACAAATGACTTTTATTGAATTATTTTTCAATATTAGAATCACATTAAATTCCATTCTATCAAAGAAGTAAATTTCATATAATTGAATGCAACCAAACAGACTTGAAATTGTTTGACATTATTAATCATCATTAAACTAATTTTATATGCGCAATAAAAAAAGGTAAAATAAGAGATGCAAATCAAAGCATCAAATCAACTAGTAATATATTGTCAACCAACCTGTAACGAATGAGACATTAATTGTCATTTTGCAATAATAACAATACCTAATATAATTTAAGCAATTATTGTAATAACATTAACGTTTACAAAGCGTAATTACATATTAAGGAAACATAAACAACGCATTGTTGAAAAACGTTAAAGAAATACGCGACACCTGGTTTATGTGCACATCATTTTAATTAATGATTACGTGTTTTATTAATACTTTGATATGTTAGTCAAAGCTTTGTTGTTGTTGCAGATGTGGTTTCTTCGTTTTACATATTTTTGAAAAGTTGAGAGAAAATGAAGACGTATATAGTGTATATATATAGTCACTGGATATATAATCATGGCATTGCAATTCAACCATTTTAATCAATCAATATCTCATTATATCTATCTATTAAAATAGTTGTTGAGTTTGGGAAAGTTTTGATTGATTTTTGCTATTATACATTAATTGCGTTACTTATTCAAATTTTATGAAATTTAATTTTATTACTTCTTAATGTAATCAATAATTTTATTGTGTGTTTTATAAAGTTCAGTAAACAGTCAAAAACGTCTGAATAAACTTCTGATAAAGTTTTATTGCAGCTTAAATTAGAGTTTCTAAATTTACCAACACACGGCTGGCTAATGATTCTTGCAAAAAACTATTCAACAATTCGAAAGTGCAATTTAAAAATGATTCATTTTGAATAAAAGTTGTATTTTTAGCATTACAATTATAGTAGGTGGGTATATTCCTAGGTACTTATGCTTGTACATACCTAAGAATTAATTATGTAAATAGTTTGGTTGATTAAGAATCAAAATATCAATGTAATATGAATAATGTAGCAATTTAGTAATGTCTAATTTGTATAATTGTAAAATTACATAATTTATTAAACGTTCCGAAATTAAATATTTTAAAACTAATTGAATAAATACAGAGTTAAAATCTAGTACATGTAAAGATAAATGTGTTTTATATAATTATCTATAATAATTAGAGAAAAAAAGGTTACGTGTTTAATACTTATCTGTATACTAATTGTTTTAAACATAAATGTTAGAGAAAAGAAGAGATTATTTTCTAAATTAGTTAGGTGGGTAAGCTAGCAAGCAAATTTATTCTATGTATGTAAGTATAATACAATAAGTACTCCTAGGTAAGTACTTACATACGTAATATGCAAAAGTATAGAATTATAGATAGATAGAGAAGTGTAGGTATTTGGTGTGTTACATAAATCACATAATATTTAGCTGTTAAAACATCCTTCATTTTAAAAATATTAAAAATCGATATGTACATATTTAGTAGGAGGTTAAATAAACGATAATAATAAATTCAATGCACTTTTATCGATGCTATAAATAAACAATTAACACACCACAAAAATAAAGTGAAATAAAAAATAATGTAAATAAATGATATTTTTTTCTATTAAACATTTTCTTTCATTTTTCCTTGAAAGTCTGTTGCCTAATCAACGAAACCATCATTGATTTGAGATATTTGTCCTTGCTTTTTAAACGTATGCAAAATAAATATATAAAAAACAGTAAAAAAATTATCAACATCCTGTAAGTAATAATGATTATAAGTACTCTTCAAGTGCATGACGATTATGAAAATTACATTTTTTTATTCAATTCTTCTTTGAAGCCTTGAAGATTATTGTTGAAAAATTAGGTCAACTTTTGCAAGATCTTCCAATACGTGTTCATCAAGTCGTTTGTGATTTTTCTCCTTCAATATGTATATGTGCAATTTGATGTGATTGTAGTTTAATGTTGTATTTTTCTTGTTCAAGTAACAATACCTATATAACCTCGACTTATCGGAGCGTGCACTATTAAAAAATATTTATGCTTTGGGCCACTCCTCATGTTGTACTTTTATTCACAAAAGGTTGGCGAAACAATTTATTATATTATTAGTACCGACAAACGTAGTTCAAGGGGCCCGGCATATATTAGTATCTTTCTAATTAGGCCTTTGCTCCACACACCTTCATCTATCGGAAATAAAAGAAAAAAAGCATAATTTGATAATGCTCATTTTCATTTCCACTTTACATTTCAAAATAATTACTACATTCGAACAATCATTCATTCATTTTATCATTTTTTATTTGCGGTGGTTGGAGGAAATGCATTAAAAATATGATCAATATCAAAATTGGGATCAATTAATACGTGCATTACGTTATTTTCATGTTTTTTTAGACGCGCGGTATTTATTTAATACGTATGTCATGTCTGTCTAGTCAATATAGAGTTTTATCAAAATTGTCTGTATTTTTACAATTGTGTTTTTTTTATCAGTGAATAATATAAATATACAGCGTTTTGTGATTAACTAATTGATCGGTTATCACCAAGAGTAAACATTCCAATAAAATGTCAAAAAATTACAATTAAGCGAAAAATGTGGATAAGTAATTTAATATATAGTAAATTAGGCGTTCTATTAAAAGTCACGACTTTTAGATTTACATGGATGTTAATAAATCGTTTTGAAATACATACTTACGTATAATATGGTACGTTATATCACAAGAAAGCATTAAATATCGTATATATATTTTTTTTCTAAATGTAATTGACGTTTCCAAATTAATGGATTTGAATCCGTATTGATTTTGTATGAAATTTTATAGCATTAAAATGATAATTAATTAATCATACAGAACGTTTCAAGGCAATTATTGTTCAAAAATCATGCATTGTTTGCTTTCAAATTTCAAATTGAAATGCATTTTTGTTCATTTTCATCATTTGCCATAAAATATTATACGTATACAAGTACCATACATGTATGGTACACATATCGTAGTTTTAATTCAGATACAATTGTTGCATTGTACATACATACATACATACAATACATAGGTACATATATACCTATGTAGATTATTTTTTTAAATACAGTTTAGAATGGTAAAAATCCGTGGGATTGATTGTGTTAAACCAAGTTTATCATTTGATCACAAAACAAATTATTGCATTACATGAGAGAATGCACTAATATGGAGCTTAATTTAATTTTACGCTTTGATTTTGCATGTAAAGTAAACATGTATAGAGATAAAAATTGAATTTCATGACAAAAAATATGGATCAAGTTTGTTTATAATAAAATTGTAAGACCGGAACGGGTTGAATGGGGGCGGTGGGTTCCAAACAAATGCAAGCGGCTGCACATATCCGGTTTACACCCGTTTACCGGAAGTGCAGCGGTTTGTGTTTACATACTTTACGCTGTAAATGCAAATGCCATGGTCATTAAATATATGCCGTTGACTTAGGTTATGGATAAACGCATCAAATATGAAAAAAAAAACAAAAACGTAAAATGAAAAGAGTACATTTCAGGAAAAAATTACGATTCGTGTCAATGAAACATTGAAATGCAATATTTATTTTGGTATCGAGGTTTCCTCTAAAGTGCTTAAGGTCGTGCGTCGCTTTTTTTAAAATCAAGGACCGCTGGATTTCGCTTAAATGCTGCCTGCTTGCTTTGCTTGCTTTGCTTGCTTGCCGTACATTTGCGATTCACGATTAAATGATTTATTGGCGACGATGATATAAATAGTAAAATTAGATTTCGGTGTGCGTTATCTCGGAGGAAAATGACATACGAAGAGGGCACGCAAAATATAATATGAAACAAAGCAATGAAAAGACACAACATGGCAAAGTGAACGAATGGCTATAATTTTATTTAAAATTGCCAATAAATAACGTCCATTAAAAGCGCACATAAATTAAGAAAGTCGAAACGAAAAGAACGAATCAGAATGAAAAAATGGCTGTAGATATTCTTATCCGTGAATTTTCCTAAATTTAGGTTTGAAATGGCATATTACCATATACATATACATAGTTGAAAACACACGATTATTAAAATATGAGGGATTTACGATTAAATTTCGCTGTTTTAATGTAACGAAAAAATGCCATTTTACCGCATGCCATTTCTCTGATAACAGATTTATGGCAATTTATGTGTGCGCGTTATCTGAGAGCAATGTTTTAAAGTAATTAAATATTTATCTCGCTAAAGTATTGGCACTTGATTCGAGTGCATCATTTATTAGAAAAAATGTTAAATATTTGGTATCTTTGGTAAACAATCGGAATTGTAAATTAACTGCTGGCTGCCGATATTGAGAGAGAAAAACGAAAAACGAAAAACGAAACGTGAAAAACGAAAAAAGATAAAGAAGAAAAAAATGTTTATACGCGCATGCAATTTGTTTGCGATAAATGGGTGGATTTATTAGCAAATTCGGACGTCAACCTGATCACTTTTTCTGTGCTTTATTTTCGCGTCTTTGGGATGAGAGAAAGAGAAAATAAATTTCTGACTGCAATTGTTTATTGCTGTTGTATAGACATAACTTTTACAAAACAAACCTGAAGATAATTCTTTCGTACAGATTTATGTTATGAAGTTGGCTGTTCGCATGTTTGTCGGCAACTATATTATGTGTCGAATAAAGTTTCCTGTTTCCATATCATCTTTTTAACCAAAATATAACAAACAGATATAAGGAAGAATGAGATTTTGGTTTGGTTATGTTTTTGTTTTTTTCATTAAAATCAACATGCAACTTTTCCTATAAATTTAATTTTATATCGCTATTGTTTCAGACGTTCGCTAAATAGATTAAATGAAAATCGCAACTAATTTAAATTATAGAAGTAGCATAAAAACAATCTCCAATTCCTGACAAGTGTATTGTTTATCACTCATAATTTAATTGCTTACTTATTTATAATTGAGAGTCATTATAAATAATTAAAATCTCTTAAGGAGCCTAAACAAACAATCCTACTATATCTAAGTAGATAATTTAAATATTTTTATCATAAAATTAAATATTATATAAATCTTTCATACGTTTCCCTAATTTAGAGAAAAAAAAATTAAGTAACCTTGACTAAAGTTGATTAATTGATTTTTTAGTTTACAAAGCATAACAAATAAATTATATTGTTAAAAATTATGCGTATACTTGCTTGTACCTAAAAATCTTAATAATGATGCATTTACCGACTGTAATTATTCAATTAACAAACTTTGTTGATTTTATAATTTATTAACACATAAAAAATTTCAAAGATTGTTACTAGAGCTTATAATTTTTAATTAGTTGTAAAACACTTTTAAAATTAGGTGGAAATATGTTAGTTAAATTCCCTTCTTTTAATTATAATTTTAGACTACAATTAATTGCTTAAAGCATCGTTTAATTAACTATTTAACGTTAACTAAGTTGAAAAACATAATCCTAAACTAGCAAAGTTTACTAAACATTTGGTGTTTTTACAATAAGTTTACATGTCTTGGAGTAATATAGTTTTTATATAGTGCAAATGGCTTATTCCGGATTGCATTAAAACTAAATCTTTGCATGTACCATAGGCATAATAATTTTAACCTATATTAACTATTCTTAAGCATAGTGCACATTTCTACAGCGAAATAAACTCATCATTTCAAAATAATGTCATAAAACGTGAAATTATTGTTCATAAAACGTACAATTGGTAGTAATAGCGATTAATCCTTATTACAAATAAAGTTATTACGTAATAACTCTTATGTGTAATAAGAAAAAAAGGTGTATTATGACATTGTTTATTATACGTACATAAAATAATCTAGATATTTTTTAACTATAATTTTACATTATAAAACGTGTTCAAATAAAGGTATTAAAAATTGACAATTATTTAAAAAGTACTTACATATTATAATGAAAACAAAAATGCGAGACAAAGACAACTGTATATTTATCAGTTTATACCTAAAATGTATAATAAATTAGCTAACACACAAATTTTAATTTAAAGGAAAAATGTTTTAAATATGAAATATTTGTGTGTGTGTGCGGTGTACGAAAAAAAAATGCATAAAATATGTTTATAAATCTAAAAGTTCGTTACGCCGCAGCTTAACAGTACAAATGAGACGATAATGTGCTTAATTGTCAGGTAAAGATATATGAGCTATTGTAATTAACAGTCTATTCTGTTTTTATTATTTCTTCTTACATGTAGGAAAGGAAAAATGCCTTATCATATTATCATGTTTGCTGTTAAAACAAGACATAGACATATTTGCATAAATATTCTTTTATTCCACATTTTTTCATAAACAATAGAATAAAAAATTACGTAAATTATTTGTCAAGATAAATTTTGCAAATTGAATTAAAATTCTGTTTCATAGTTGAAAAGCTTCAAGGCTTTTCAACTTCCTACAAATAAAAATGCAGATAAATAACATCATAATTTATATTTATAGAAACACATTTTTACTTGCTCAAAATATCATTTCATGTTCTTTTTTTTTCTCGTTGCTGAAATTAATAAATGCAACGAAATAAATAAATAAATAAATCATGGTTCAATGTTGTCACATTTTATGTGAGATGGAGGTAGACAGTTAGCAGGTAATTCATTTAAAGATGCACATTTAATTAGAGTAATGGCATTAATTATGCAGGATTCTGATAAAATTATAATATTGCTTTAAAACTTTGCTTGAAAATCTATCTGGATTTTAATGATTGTGATTTTAGAAAATTATATGATGGCAATCAACCAAAATTTTTACAAGAGATTGTGAAACTGCGCTAAACCGATTACTGAAAATTACGTAAACATTAAATAATGCGCAAGTCAACGAAATAATAAAATGATATTTATTATAATTCTACATAATTTCAAAATTATCTCTACTTTATATAATCCAGATAATAGTTTTAAATCAAACTTAAATTGTCGTGGCCTAAAACAAGATTAATAATTTCTAAAATACAACTCTACACATACATGTTAGACAACAAAAATTAAACGTTACATTTTAATTAAATGTTTTATTGTAATAGCATAGAAAGTTAAAATATCGTTGACATTTCAATAATTGATTAAGTGTTTTCGTAACATTTTCGAACGACTTTTCAAAAATATTTGTATACGAATGGAATTCAAAGAGAGTTTCTCAAATCCTTGGAAAATAGTAAAATCATTGCAATCTAAACCTGCATGAAATCAGTTTTTATTGCTTTAAAGTTCGTGACGTCATTACACCCCAATTCACGCTTATTGCTAAACAAATAACATCACTTTTAAAGCTAGACAGCATGATAAGAACATGAATGTGTGTGTGTATATTTAAATATTGTGATGAACAATCTAAAATTTGACAAACAAAACTATATATGTATACATTGTAATTTATAAAAGTTATCTAACTGTTACCTTAATTTTCTAGAATCGATTGTCGTTTAAAAGACAAAGGACAAATTGCATTCTATTGTTTTCAAATTAATGCAATTTTTCTTTAAGCAACAATCAAACTTGATTCTCTCCATTTAAATGTTGTTATTATTAAATTGATATAATTAGAATTCAAATAAGATATGGAAAGGCGCATATAATAAAAATTCAGTCTGTTTCAAAAATTAAGTCATAGTTAAATATAGAAATAATACACTCTAATCTAAGTAAAAAACCAAACACAACGAACTTTTAGATAATTTCAAATAAATTATGATTTAATTTATATTTATATATTACGTAAACGGCCGCCTCAAATATTTGATTTAACTATTGATAAATGTTTTGAACAAAACACGAAATAAAATAAAATGTACTTTTTCGACAATTAGCCTATACGATTCGTTTTTTTTTCGAGTTCACGCTTTGTAAAATGTTAAAAATGCGAATTAAATGATAAATGTGGTAAACGTGCACGTACATATATGACAATTTAAAACGGTTAATAAATTAGGAAGAGATTTGTTAATGTGTACGAAAGCATGACAATAAAAATGATTATTACATTTTTTTGCAACAACAAACGAAGAAAAAACATTTTATGTTATATTGACAATAATATCTTACTTTAATGTTAAGTGAAAAAACTCGTTAAATATAAGAGAGCGCGCTCGTGCATAATTTTTTTATAGGAATTTATGAGCACTGCCAGAATTATATATATTTTTTTCGCTCTTACTAAGGAACAAAAAATTATGCTGTATTGTGACATTTTAAGATACTTTTAAGAAATTTGTTGATGTAAACATTGTGAATATATGAAGCATGTAGTTACAAACATTTTTCGGGAAGGCTTCTTTCAAGTTCAGTTAACAAATATTTTTATGCACTCAAATTTTATTGTTAATATCAACGTGTGCAGGTCGTAAAGTAACCGCCACACGCTTACAGCTCGATTTTTTCCGTCTCCTCGGCTGCGAAATCTAAAAATGAATGAAACTCTATCTAAATTTAGACGCGAAATTATTAATCACCTATCCAGCAAAGTTTGATAAAAAAAACAATGCGAAGAGCGCATAATTTATGTGCATATAAAGAACATTTTCGACTATTAATAAAGTTTTCATTAAAGAAAAATACATGATAAATAAAAGATAATTTATTGGAATGTCCTAATTCATTATTTATATTGTTAAGTACAAATGTTTGAAACTATCAAACAGGAGCACAAAAACACGTTCCACTTCGATTAAATAATTATATTGTGACCCATCAAAAACATTTCGCCGAAAGTGCTATGGAAAAATCTTTATTTGTACACATGTTTAATCAGAACATCATTTTTATTATTATCTATTGTAAGTAAGCATAACAATATTGTATTTAAAAAGACGATTGATAGTCGTCGATATTGACAAATATTTGTGGTCTTTCGGACGTATTTTGATGTAAATAAATATTGTTATTAATTTATTTGTCTGAGGTATGAAATAAATTATATGTTTATAAGAAACTTTACCTTGATTTTTATAAATAAATGAATTTGAAAAAACATTCATAATACGTTCTAAAAATAGCACGTCTTAATTTTATTACTAGTTTATTTTAACGACTTATCCATTTATTTTATTTCCTAACTAATCAACCAAATACTTTTTTTATTTTTATAGTTTTTAGAACACAATTATAACGTTCCATAATGTTTTCGAAAAAAAAAACTCTAAATCACAATATTTATTAGACATTGCGATTGTTAATAACATATTAAGTATACCATTTATCTAAACAATAAATGGAGTTTATTAATATAACGTTGCATTACCACATTTTAAGATAGTTTTAAGCAATTTAGTGAAATGAACTTTGTAGATAGCTAGGTATGCATTTATGCAACATTTTTAAGGAGGTTCTGTTTAATCGCAGTTAATAAGTGAAATATAAAATGTTGATAAATGTTGAATATAAATTCATTACAGATTGGAATTGTTAATAATATATTAGGTAAGTACCTAGTAGGTATGGAGGATTTATTTAGGCAATTTTAATGTTGTATTGTTACATAGTTTTAAGCAATGTAAATATTCTAAAAATATGAAGCACATTTTTGAAAAGGTTTCTTAAATATTTATATATACCAAAGTACATAGTAACGAACGAAGTAAATGTTTAAACAGGCCATTTTTCTATTCAAGTTCGAAAAGTCTATATTAATGCGTGCATCCAAATTTATCGATTGCCAAAATAACCAATTATCTAGTAGATAGGTAGGTAGGTAGGTAAGTTAGTAAGTACATACTTGTTGTAATAAGTACATATGTAATGTATATATTAAAATTAGTAGATAGATATTAACGATATTGATGTTTGTTAATAACAAATTATATATGCTGCATTCATTGAAATGATTTTATTAAAACGCAAATAGATTTTATTAATATTATTAAATAAGACAAGTCAACAGCACATGCACGTAATTGCAATAAAAATAGAAAGCAAAAAAGCGATGTTTAGTTAGAGGAACACGTCTGGGGAAATTTACTTAAAACTTTTTTATATTCTATTAAAAAATAAATAAACAATTTCAAATGAAATGCAATGAACAAATGCGCAAATATTTGACTATATTGTTTATTAATAAATATGTGTTTATTATGATGATTATTATTATTAAATAAAGAAGATTTTTTCATTGAGACGTACGAAAAAACTACAAACAAACAATACGTATGCACTAACACGCCATTACAATTCGTTTTGCGTAAAACGTAAACATTTAATAATAAAAAAATAACGTTTATTATTTATGCAAATAAAATGTGACCTGTAGCAGATGTTTCATTGCACTTTTGCATTCACCAAGGTCGATTATCTGTATTTAGAATCGTTCGAAACGAAATTTTTTCTTGGCTTCTGTTCCAAGGATCAAATTAGTGCAATATACATGCGACACATTTGCCGAAGGTCATCATACTTTAAACTTGATTTTATTATTTTGGCACTTTAAATGCACTTACGTGCCGCCGTTTGCTCTCACTCGCGCCCGCTCCGTCGCCGATGCGATGGAACGTGCCGTCGCGTCAAAATTCTAACCTTTTGCGCTTTTTCGCCGAACGGAATTTTTTTTAACAATTTTTTTCTATAGAAAGATTTACGCACTCGTTGTTATGTTAAATGACTTGCGCTTCAAAAGTTTTTAGTTAAATTATGTGTGCATAACTAATTATATGCCTCTTACAATTGTAATTCATTCTCTTCTTCTTGTACATGATTTTTTATTGTTTGTCTTCTTATTCCTACTTGAATCAAAATGTTAATGTTGATTTAATATAGGGTGTCTTAATGCGCCTAGAATTGGGTTAGCATTACAACCAAGGTTGTTGAATATAAGAACCGAATTCTTAATGATGATTGCACTTAATCTACAGTGTGTTTAAAAATGTTATGCTAGCTGGACGTAAGTACTTTAAAACATCGTTATCAATAACACCACGAATAAGAAGAAAAAATACATTCCAATTGTTGGACGTATAAATTCCCGGCAAAGCTTTAAATAATATTATTGTAATAGTTTAAAACATTGTTCAAAGAATTGATGTAGAAAGTTTGTTGATGTTACATGCTGTATATTACAACTACATAACTTAATATCTAACTTTTTCAGAGTTTTATGTGGTTTTAATACATTTTTGTATCACCTACTTCTTCCTGACTTTTTCCAACTTGTTTTTCAAGTACGATGAGATTTTTATTTCAATTAAACTTTTGTGCGTTGCATAACATTCAAAAGATTATACATTTTTTTATTGCGTGGAATATAATAAATTATTACAGCGTGAGCAATAAACATTTCGGTAGTTTTTTGTGTGTTGTACTTGAATTAGAGCGCAATGATGTGTACGTGACCAGACTTTTATCATATTTCTCATTCAATCATTTCTACTTTTCTGTTTCATACATATATAAAAACCCTCAAGCTTTAAATCTACGGCTATAAACGCAAATTTTAAAATATTTTTTTATGAGATTGTTGAATTTTAAATGTTAAAGAAGTTTTATGACCCTTTTTTGTATTTTGTTACATTTGTGATTTATGCTCGCTTTGACAGCGCAACTAAAAAATAATTAAAAGTTAAAAATTGCTTTTTTTAATACGTGTAGTTAAATATAAAGCATTCTTTATTATTATTATATGAAAGGAAAATGTAACAGACTGAATTTTTAGCATAAGCAAACAAATCTATTTGTAACCTTGCATAGTTTTTTACCCTTTATTTTTCTTGAAGCATTCCTATAAACATCAGGAAAAGAATTAATTTTAAAACATGCATACGCATACGACAATATTTATATAAGAAATTACATTTACGTATTTGTTTATATACATTAAACAATCATTAAAAAAGGTATTACATTTTGTTGTGTCATTAACCTTGCCTTGCGTCGTTGTCGTCGTCGTCGTCGTCTTGGCCCAATCGTGCCTTTAATTTCGTTCTAATAGATGATATGAAATAATTCCTCTCTCTTATACTATACCAATACTACACCAATACACCACTACACCACCTACAACATCTACAACAGACGAAAAACGTACACGGCTATCATCATTAATGATTCAATAAAAAACAATCATAATAAAACTTTAGTTTAATTACAAATAAATTGTTTTGAATGTGTGCATAATTTATGCGTTAATGTACTTTAAGTTTCATATGACGTAGAAAGTGTAGGATGTTTCATGCGTCATTAAATGCATTAAGGGTGATTTATACCAAAAATAGTTTTTTTATGATACGTTGTCCTGTTATATATATAAACATACCTGTATCATTTATCATTATTTGGATATGTTGCTTAAAAAAAAATGTTTTCTAGAAGTATTCTAAAATATCCACTTTCATAAAACGATTCTTATGAAATTTATCATTTTTATTGAATATTTTGCATATTAAATATGCTCTATCACATGGGTGTTATAATACGCTGCATGAAATTTTATTACACACTTCGAACTATTTCAAGCACCTACTTTAAAGCATCTATATTGTAAATATTTATTATATTTATTATATTTTACGTTTCTTATTTACAATTTTTTGTTGTTTTGAAGTAAATGTAATAATAAATTAGGTTATTATTGTGTGTGTGTGAGTTATTGGGGAAAAAATAGAGTCTATGTATACAAAATATTTGCCATAGTTTTTTACGTTTGGTTTTAATGCCGACAAATATTTACTAAAAATATTATAGTAAATTATATTAGTAAAAAGTGGGTAAATATTTTTGAGAGCTAATTATAATTATTACAATATATATGTATAATATTTTTCTTGCCAGTATGTTAAACATAAACAATCAACAATGTTTGTAGTTTTGTTTAATAGTTAATTTACCCGAAAACATAAACATCAAATTTATTGAAACTATCTCATTTATAGTAGTGTTGGAATCTTAATGCGCATCTTCAGCAATCATCAATGTACAAATTATTTTAGAATGTCTGAAACTTTGCCAGATATCAAAAACGAGTAAATCGTTCTCAGTTAAGCGCTAAGCACAGCTTTTAAGTGCAAACACAAATAACATAAATATTCGATAAATCAGCAAAGGTAAAAAATTAATAATGTATTGTTAAGGAGAAATATAAAAACTTAACGTTTAATTAATTGGCGCGCGCGCCTTGTAATCTAGGAATCTACGAATTAATAATTAATCGGAATTTTAAATTTACAAATGCAACGAAACTTCTACGACAAACAACATCAGTTAAGTTTTATTTAACCTTAACTCGCGCTAAATAATTGATCAGCTTGATGAATTAAATTTTTCATTAAATTTCATTTCCAAGTGAGAAAAATGGCTTTTAATCGATAGCACTCAACAAAAAAAAAAAATTCCGATTATCAAAGTTTAAATTAATTTGAGTGTTTCAATGTATTAGCAACATTGTAAATTTTCCAATAATAAGTGTGTTGTATTTGAAAATATTTGTAATAAATCCTGCAACGGATTTAGTTTGATAATTAGACAAAATCCTTAAAACCCACCATGATTGATTTTATTCTTTATACCGCAATATATGTAGGTAAGTATACTTCCAGCGAATGAATTTATTATTTATTTATTGATTTATTTAATTTTACAATATTAATTAAAGCGTTTTTCTTCGTAAGCGAGGATTTTGGTTTTATTCCGTAGTAGATGCCATAAACAGAAATCCACATGCAGGTAGGTATATACGTGTGCTTTTATGATTTCTTCAAATTCGTCGTTTCACATTTTATTTTTCATATGGTGTTTAATAAGAGACGAGTTGCCGAGAGGGTTATGGTCTTCTATTTAATTTTGTCGATTTTTTATTTGCAATATGTAGAAAATAAAAATCTAAATTTAGTCTTGCATGTGCTTATAAATACGATTTTTCCGTACGGTGAATGCGAGCATAAGTGGGAGAGACGTAAATTGTACTATATTATTTGTTATGTTTTTAGACATCATAAAAATCTCACATTTCAGAAACTATTTAAAGTACATACATACACACAATATTAAAAAAAATAAAAAATAATATAAAATGTAAAATACCGTTGCATTTAAAGGAACCATAAATCCAATCATGAGTTCTGATAAAATATAAAAGCGCGCACGTTTTTTTTTCTCTCTACAACTTTTATGTTAGTTATAAAGCGCGCGCAAAGAAAATTGATCTTCAACATGTTCGTGCTTCAATATTATATTATAAATTGAAATGCAATTATCAATTCGAAATGCACAAAACAATAAAGGCACCGTTTTTTTCTTGTATTATTTTTAATCAAACTCCAAAAACGTCTTCCGTGAACGTTAATAATTTCTTTTTTTTACACTCTTAGCTCGAACAAATAGTAATTTAACGCTGTTCTGTGAGGTAATGGCGTGAGTGCAAAACCTGACCTAGGCTAACCTCTAAAGCAAAGTACTCTAAGATTCAAAAAAAAACTATTCTTTGAGAGTGACAGCGCTCGTCAGTGTACAAATCCGCTATCGCCCATCGGCGATATCTACACGCACGTATAAAACTAATTTGCATTTAAAAATGAAAGATGCGCTTTTTTATTCTAATTTTTCTAATTGATAAATTACATACTAGCGCACATTGGTGTTTTTTGAACTATTGATAGAGCTAATTAGGTTTTTATCATACACGTAAGAGTGTTAAATTTTATTGAGAAAGTTACACGCGTGTATAACTGTAAGACAAGAGCAAACATGTGTTTATCAACACATGCACGTGTTAAGAAAAGTTGTTTTTTAATTACTATTATTCTCTTTCGTTCGTTCGTTGTTTTTTTTTATTTTTATTTGGAAATTCAATTGAGTCATGTTTTCCACGTGGATTGATAAGCACTGACATAGTTTTTCAGTACATAAACTCGTAGATTCAAATTAGTGGTAAATAGGATTAGAACGATATTTTAAGTTTATAAAGCTTCAGATTTTAGCTTTAGCGGATTTAGTATGGAAGATTAAGGGTATTGTAAAATTTTCTTGTTGCTGCATTACTATTCGTACAAAAGCCATGCTAAATCTATTACAGGCTGCCTTTAAGAAAAAAAATCTATAAGCAGATACTTACATACTTACTTACCTACCTATGTATTGTATATATACCTAATACTTACGTTATATCAAAATGTGAATAGAAAGATATAAAAATGTAATTAATTCTTGTGCTGCTAAAGATCTAATAGGTCATAGTATGAAAAAATTAATTCCAATTTAACATTTAAACAATTAATGGCAACATAACGCTGCCTGCCAATTATTATAAATCTTCAAATAAGACATAAAAGACGTCCTTCAAGTCAGCCGTTGTCACAATGAAACTTTCCCTTATTAAAAAAATAGAATTATTAAATTATCGCTATAATTAATTTTAAATTATAATTTTCTGCATGCGAATAGATGAAAAGAGGATAAAACCGTTACGTGAATGTAATGTGGTAGCATGGAAAATATAGGATTCGTTTGATAATGTTTCTGTTTTGTTTTTTTTTCGTTGCTGTTGCTGTTGCTGTTGCTCTGTTGTAATGGAAAAAACTTGACCATCTCCAATCATATGTATGAAATTGGCTACGCCACTGTGGTTTTTTGAAAGTTCTTCTACGAGTTGGCATGATATCTTATTAAGCTCGTGGGAAACGAGTTCAACGCTTGCGATAATCCACTATCTGTCGATAAGTACTCGAAATGCGTGTGAGGTCATTCCTATCATGACCGCTTCAAAACAGCTGATCACGCTATCAATTACCTACCTTATTTCCTACATCTCTTTAACGTGTTCAGTAACAGTTACATGGGTCCTAACACGATACAAATTTCATTTAATTTTTTTTTGGGTCTCTTTAAATTACCATTGACATACGACAATATAATGAAAAAAATATTGTATGTAGGTATCGAGAGACTGGAGATGGGAAATGTTAATGCATTGTGAAAAAATTAATATTTAAATACCACATTTTTATGACATTTGATTTCATCCATATTAAAAACAAAAGTGTAAATGCCATTAACAAAAGACAATCTTTTAATTAAAAAAAAATTATATTGTATGCAATGCCATTTTAATTAAGCAATAAGATTTTGTTTTAATTATGATAACTCAATTAAGATTTTATAATTACAATCTTAAAAAGTTATTTAGCAATAAATATGATGAATATTAACATATATTACCATGGAAATACAAAATTATGCTTTAATTACAAAATTTCAATTTTATTGTCTTTCCTTGATTATTATTTTTGATGAATTCCCTACGAAAGTTTCTCCAAGGCATAATATTATTAGGTTAATTTAAATATTATGTTGTTGCTGCATGACTAGACACTGAAAGTTGTTTCGCCGCTCCGTCTCGCTTGCTCCACACAAGTGGAAGCAGTAATAGGAAGTGTTACTGAAAATATTAGTAAATTTAATTAAAAAATATAACTACTTCAGAAACAAGTCCTGCTTGTGCTACTCAAAAATTTTAATATTTAATTATCTACTAAAAAGATTCATTAATTTAATTAAAACACTAAAAGTATACACACAGAATTTTTAGTTGCTTTGTAAACTTGAAAAAAGTTTCCCCCAAACACTTGATACACACTTTTCAAGTATTAATATTTAAGTAGATTAACTATTTCTTGCATACAAATAGAAAATCTTTATATAGCACCCCATTCAGCCAGCCAACAGCGCTACTTATGCCGCTGCTAAGGCTGCTAAGACTGCTGCAGTCGCCGTCATCGCCGTCATCGTCGTCATCGTTTCAAAACTGGATTTTTAACAAAAATGCACGATTTTTTGATTAGTCAGATCAATTCAAGTTGGCACAAAGGCACAATACCCTTCTCATCCGTAGGCTTTTGTTACGATCCTTTCATTTACTGATACGTAGAATATTTTTATAAATTGCTAATTAAACAGCACATAGCAGCGTGAGATTTACATTTATACCATACATCCTGTATTTAATTATTTTTCTTCGATGATGAATGAGTATTTGAAAGAACGTAGTAGGTAGGTATATATGGATATAAATGTGCATACGTACGTACATATGAACGTGTATGTGTATGTACGTGCTTTTTATTGTTTGCAAATAAATTGGTTAAAAACAGATGATGCTGATGCTGAGCCTGATGCTAATGCTGATGCCATTACCGATGCCAATACCGCTCGTTCCTCCAGCAGCAGCAGAATAGATATGGATATTCAGTGGAAGGGAATTTGAACATTTTCATTTAATTTTAAAAAAATCTGTTTATTGGCCATGTAATAATGTATTTATAAACAGCAACTACAATACAAAATTTACACACTATAATTAATAACTGTAATATATAGTTTATGAATATAATACAAAGGATTTACAAATGCAGGGAATTATGATACATCAAGGTTATATGCAAAAATATTGCTAACTTTGTTATCTCTTTTTTCATTTTCATATTTTTATGTTTTTTTTTTATAATTTTAATCGTTCGCCAGAATATTTAAGGTTTCTTTAAAAAAACGTTAACAATGCGAAGAGAAGAGGGCAAAAAAATTGTATTTGCTTTTTTTGGGTTTCATTCCAAATCCATTTTCACAATTAGTCAACATTTTCCATTCGTAGCAAGCACGTTACAAATCTACAATTTTAAAATTTACGTTTTACTAGTATGGAGAATGTTGTAGCAATTGTGGACCATTATCATATTCTACAATAAAATTCTCCAAAAAATTAAAAAATTAAAATCATTCATTTCTCATATATATAATTATTGCAATAATTAATGAAGAAACTGATTGCATAAACATTACAATTTAACAAAAACAATCTTTACATGAGCAAATTTATACAATTATATACAATCCGCAAGATTTGAAAACATAAAGCAACAACCTGAGATTATGTTCTCAATTTTTTTTCATAATGCTTTTTGTTTTTTTAGCTAGGGTTTTTTGTTTCAGTCAATAACACATTCACTCAGATTTGCAACTTTATACTTTCAATCGGGAAAACAAACATTTTATTTTTATTATTTTTTGGGTACAAAAATACACCGAATATGTTATTATTATTATTATATTATTAATTTTTTCACATTTTTTACTTTACTCTCTACAATTTTTTTTGTTTATTTTTTATATTTTTTTTATTCATACTGTACCAGGCCTCATAAAATTTTTAAAATTCGAAAACTTCTTATAATATACGGACAGTCCGATCTAAAAACTTTTTTTTTGTAATAATTATTTTTTATTCAATAATAAAGTTAATTCTTGGTTGTTTTGTAATAATTCTAGTACATTGAAAGCACACGTAGAGGACGCTTTGAAATACGTCTCTTATATAATTAATATAATTTTTAAATATTTTTTTGTATTTTATAATTATTAATTATAAAGAATATCGATGTTGCTGGCTTGCTCTACAAGAAAAAAATTAACACAATCTGTTATACACTAGATATATATATAAAAGTTTATTATATTTTTTTTTTCGTATTAGCATAAAATTTTTAGTTCAAAAAATTTTTGTGCATTGACTTTTCCTTGCATACAATAGTTTTATATATCTTGTGATAGAGTTAATAAAAAATAATTTTGAAATGTAAGCGTAATCATTGAAAATGAATCAATAACATAACATATAATAAACAATCAATGTGCATAACAAAATAATAACAAAAACATTGCCATACTCATGCAAATACAAACCAAATAGATTGTCATAGATTATCCTGAAGTTTCTGAAATATTGTTCTGAAATATGAGAGAGTATATTGTCACAATTTACCGCATTATTAATGAAACCGTTTTTTTTTCTAGCATGAGTGTAACAAGCCTTTGATTGATTTACGTAAAGAAAAAAAACAAAGTAAGAATTGTAAAAAAATCCGAATGCCTGACATAGCAGCACAAACAACGCTTTTTTTAAATTTATATATTATATAGCCTATTATTCTTTCTTTCTTCTATAATATATATAAAGAGATATCGCTTAATACGCTTAATATCGACGCCCTACCTCTAATAATCCACAGTGCTTAAAAACAGACAGCTGTACAGACTTAGAAATCGATTCGTATATTAAGTACATCTGGACGAACAATTACAAAAACCAAAAAAAAAAGGAATTAAATAATTAATAAAATGGCGCGTGCGCGCGACTTATATAAAAAGATTATCGTAATTTAACACAGTAGTTGATTAATTTAATAAAAATCGTAATTAAAGCCTTATTAAATAACGCAAAAATGCCCGGACTTTGAGGATTTTACTGAAGCTAAAATGAAATGGCTGAAAAGACGGATTATTTTCTGTGTTTGCTTTCATTTTTTTTTGTTTCAATTACAAATAGATTATTGTTAATCTTTTTTGGCAAAATAAACGATAGAACAAATATTATTTAAGAAAATTATAAACGAAATAAGAAACTAAATTATTGGTCATCGAAAATGATGAATCACAGCCTGATTTTGTGTCCCGCCGATTTGTGGCAAGGTCAGATGTGTCGAAACTAAGGCCCGGTGTTTTAATTTTTTGTCATTTTTATTCATATTATCTTTTTTTTTTAATCTATACAACCCGGGTCGACATATCGAACTGAGCTAGGCACTAACAAGTGGTTGAATCCGGGAATACATTTATTTACCAATATTTTTTTGTTATTATTTTTTTTCTTCTTCTTCGTCATTCATATAGAACGTGCATCTACTTTATGTTTAAAAGCACGTTTATTGAAAAAAATCGCAAGATTGATGTTGCATTCATACTTGTATCTTAATAAGTAAGTGAGACTGAATTAATAATTAAAACTTAAAAAAATTAGCGAGCGATGCGACGCGCGCTATTTATGATAAATATAAAAAATAAAAAAAACAAAATGAGATCATATTTAAAAGGGGGAGTTGTTTGATGGGTTTATATTAACGACGCTATATAGCCAATAAATGATTAATAATAGAGCGTCATACTTTTTATATATAATATATATTCTGACTTAAAATTGTGTGCACAAAGTGCGGAACGCGCGCGTGTATTATTGAAGATGGTATACATGGCGTGCACTAACTATAAGAGAAAAATAAAACTTAAAACGGACACACAACACACGCACTGCCTTTTTTCTTACTTCCATTATTATGAAATAGAAAAGTTAGTAGTTTTCCAATTTTGCTGTTTTGTTGTTTTCGTAAAACAAATAGAAAAAAGTGAACGAAAATAACGCACAGTCTTTTAATCTCATCAGTTTATGAAGAGCGGCTGCTCGTTCCAATTGGCTGATAATATGTCTGTAACATCAGGCGTACATGAGAAGTTGAGATGGGATGATGAATCCGATTCGCCTTCGAATGTTGTATCAATATCGGCTAACGCCTCGAAAGTGAAGGCATCATCAACTTGTATGAGATCAGTTAATGTATCTAAATCATCTAGCGTCGTATCGACGACTAGCTTATCGACTGGTTCCTCCTTGACGTAACTGTTAAATGTGACGCGACTTGCGTCAATCGTATCCATCAGCAATGAATCGTCGTAGAATGATGCACTCTCGGGTGAATCAGGCGTTTCGCATGAGGGACTGGATGGAACCTTAGCATGTGTTGTTAGAAAATTGGTGGCTGGTGGGAGTGGTGTTGTTGTTTTTGTAGTTAATGATGTTTTTGTTAAACGTATTTTCAATTTTGATGTGACATCAGGCATTGTGGTACGTCTCGTTGCTGTGGCAAATAGTTTCTCCTTAGTCGTCGCCGAATTATTGTTACTATCATTTTTGTTTGCTGTGGACGATGATGTAGTCGCTTGCAATTTATTTGAGCTCTTTGAATTTTTAGTCTTCTTGGCAGAAGGCAACGATTTTGTAGCTGGTTTGGTTGTTTTCTTTCTAGGACGGTATTTATAATCAGGATATTCCTTTTGATGTAATTGACGCAATCTCTCAGCTTCTTCAATGAATGGCTGACGTTCAACTTCGTTCAGCAATTTCCAGCGACGACCCAAGCGTTTTGATATCTCAGCATTGTGCATATCTGGCTGCGTTTCACAAATCTTTCGACGTTCGATCTGTGACCAGACCATAAACGCATTCATTGGCCGTTTAATGTGATTGGGATTATTCTTTTTCGTCTGTAACAATCAGAATCAAAATGGAAAAGAATTAATTTCGAATGATGTATCAAAAACGCAAAGAGGCAAAGAGGCAGAGAGGCGGAGGAGGAGGGAAAGAAAAAAAACTAAATGGAAAAATTAAGTGAGCACGTGCTGTGATAAAATATATCCAATCGTGACTTTGTAGCTCATTACAACAGCAGCAATATCTATAACACATCATTTATCAAGCTGTTGCAAGGACAATACGCTTCCCAAATATGGCGCGCGCGAATGTCCTTTTTTATATACAAATGCGTATGTGCCAACCAGGAAATAAAATGCGCTCACGTTTTTGCCTCGTACAACCCAAGGATTTGACGTGACGTATTTACCTAAACCGATAAAAACAACAATCCAATAAATTTTAATTACCAATAACATACTAATGTCGATACCCTTTTATCTTTCTATAGATGCATTTTTTTTAAATAAAAAATCCTTGAAAAACAAGGTTAAACGTACGTCAATAAATATTTTTCAATGCTTAATTCTTTTTTTATTTTTATTATTATTATTATTATTATTATTAGTGTGTTGTATGCGAAGGAGCGAGCGAGCGAGCGAGCTGCTGTTGCTTTAGTGGTGCAATCTTATCTTGCACTTTCGTAATTTACTGATGTTTAATTAGTGTTGTGCAGATTGTTAACTCTTCAACGCCTTGGCCTACATTATGTTGCAATTTTTTTTTAAATATTGAAATATATGTATGTACGTTCGTACGTATATAATAATAATGATAATAATAATAAATTAATTATATGCGTTAATAAGTATAAGTATTAAAAACAAAAAAGGGGCAGCAAAAGAAAAAAGTCGTTAAGATAATTAAAAAATAAGGGGGTGAGCGCGCGCAAAGCGCGCACGATTAGGCATCCACCACGTCCAACTCTAATCTGTTACTAAATGGTGTATTGATTTTCAGTTTGCTTCGCATACTTTTCGAATTATGTCGTTAATGCTTTTTAATGTTATAGCTCGACGGAGTGCGCGCGCTCCTCGCAATTTTTATATTTTTTTAGTGATAACAACACCAAAATGTGCGGTGTAGTGGATTTTAATCCGCTATCAACATGACGGCAGCATGTTTGCACTCCTGATAACGAAAAAATGCAGATATAAACATTTTTTCTATCCGACAGTTAAGGCTAGGGATAAACGTGATTAAGTTTAGCTTGTACATTTTTATCGCATGGTTACAGGTTTATGGGATCTAAGCTAACTAACTAACCTAGCTAAATATTATAATTAAAACTATATTCAATGTTATACTTTGCCTTCACAAAAATGGCATTTCAGCCATAAAAATTTATTGCTTTTACTCTGTGTAATATAATATAATTTCAAGTATTTAGAGGCAATAATTCGTTGATTTTAAGCATAATTATCAAGATCTGCCAATTTTATAGTCTGGAAGAAGAAACTTTTGTGCATATTAAAGTATACAAACAGTTTCTAACTAATCACAGACTATATTTATCTTTAATACTTCGCAAGCCAGAAGAGGTTAATCCCTTAAAGTCTCAGCTTAAACTTAAACTAGTATATGGTACATTAGAAAAATCTCCTCTCCTAAAATATATATCATCACGCGTAGAATAAAACTTGAATATATGTAATAGGTATAGGTACTACTACTCACTACTACTCCTCACTAACAGACAGATATTTGTTGAAATTAAATTGAAAGTTATAAATACATACACATATAGAAAAAAATGAGATTATAATTGAAAATTGCACGTAACTGAGTGTATCTCATAAAACGCAGTCATTTATCATTCGTATCATAATCTATGCAATAAAACTCGAGGAATATAAAATGTCTAATAACCTCACTTATAGAGGATTCGCTGCAAGAACTGGTTTTGGAATAAATCAACTGTGTGCCCCGAGGAACAACGGCACGACTTAAACAACATATAAGAGGAGATATGAAGGTAGATCGTTCAGGTCATGCGGTTCATGGACTATGTAGTAGTTTGCCGTACAACAACAAAAAATAACAATCTTTTTTTCCTATGTGTGTTGTATGCGAAGAAGAGCTTGTTTCCATCTTCTGCATTATTATTATTATTGTAAAAGAAAACCTACGTTCCATATATATATTTTTTTCTTCTACACTCGCATATACGAACGCGCGCGCTCTGGCTTAAGATAATAGATACAAATTACAAGCGCTTTTTTCTGCTGCCGTTGGATAATTACATGAGCGCCATGGAGCATTAGGTCAAATTGATAATTAACACTCGGAATTATTAAAATCATAATAATAACAAACTGTAGAACTAATAAAAATCAATTTACTAAACAAGCGCATCTTGAACGTGTTTGCTAAGGCATGAAATAATTAAATATGCATTACGTACTATATACAAGGCGTAATTTTCTTCAAAAATGTGTTGAAATTATGTTTCCGTTGAGGAAGTGATAGCGATATCGAACTGGAAGGTCGCAGGCGGTATGAAATTACCATTTAGGAATAACCTTGTACGAATAAGTTTTTGTTCATATAAAAATACCTAATAGCAACGAAAATATAATTGAGCAAATTGTTAAAAGCAGGCAGACAGGCAGGCACTCGTAATTTTTTTTCATTTGATAAATTAAAATTAAAAAACATATATATAAGTGTAATATATTATCTACGCGGAGAATTGCACGGCGGTTAATGCTTGTTAATATGCGCGCAACGTTTTACAATGTAATTTATTTATCATTTCAATATCATGCATTTAATACACAATCAAATTCGACAAAAAAAACTTTTTAAGTGCATATTACGTGATTATCTATTTTTATTGCTGTTTCTATGCACTTTTTCTCGCGCCTAAAATACCAACATGCAAAATGAAAATATAAATTAGTTTTGGCAAAGACCTTGGACTAGAACAAACACCTCGACAGCAGCTGATTTCTGTCATCGTTCGTTCGTAAGAGCCGTGCACGCATTAAGAAATAGAGAGACGATGGAAAAAGCGCAACGAAAAATTATAGATACTTATGAAAATAGCCAAGTGCGCGTTTGCTACAACGTTTTTTTTTCTCCTGTATTGCATATAAATATACGGGCGCGCGCGCGGAATTTTCCACGTAATTAAATTGTACAGGCATTGCTAATCGCTAATTTGAATTTATTATACCCACGCTTGAATTTTTTCATTTACATAACATATTAGCGGGCGATTTCAGCAAGAAAACGGGGCGCGCTTCGTGTTTCACGTTTCGCGTTTAGCGTTTCGCGCTCGATGCGACAGAAAATGGTGTGATTGTTAAAATAATGAAATTTTGATCGTCGTCACTTTATGGGTGAAGAACGAGTGGCCGAGTAGAGCAACATCGTGAGAATTGTTCGTTTTATTGTGTAATTATTTTTGAGAGCTAGTTGAAATAATAGTTATGCGTTCAACTAGTATACAATTTGTTCTTTACGCTTGCTTAGTAATGTTTGTCTTTAAGATATTACATTTTTTTTATTCCTCATCGCTCAGCTGTTTTCCTACTTGCACTCTCCTCGAAACAACTTTTAATTCTCGTTTACAGCAACGGCAACGGCAACGGCAACTGCAACGAGCGCGTTATATAGGAGAGTATATATGTATATTAAATATGCATTTATGCAATTTATTATCAGTCATCAGTGAGCGAGCGCTAACGCGCGCACTCACGTTAAGCAATCAGCAGCATGTATCGTGATTGTTGTAAAAATCACGAATAGGTTTAAAAATTCAAACTTTTATCATTTTTAGATTTTTTTTTAACAGTATGTCGTGTCGTTTCCTATTCCATAAATATCGTAAGTAATAGTCAGGTGTAGTTATCAACACGACAAATGCCAAGTTTGTGACGAAAGTAGATTACGTTATTGTAAAACTTGTAGACTAGTTGTCGCCAAGCAATCGCGCGCGTTAATATATGTACTTTTTGAAGCGCTTTTATTTTTATTTCCTATAAATATATACATAACGCACTTGTAATAATCAATCAAATCGCACAAATTCAATAAGGACAAATGAGTTGTTGTAAGGACAAAAACCAAACAAGACCTACCTGAGTGGCATCAGAGTAGGGTGTTGCAGAATTTTTGTCGATGAGTTGAGATCCAAAAAGTGGTTGTCCACTACTCGTAGGGCTTTCGGATCGTCCCGTTTCCATGTTTTGTTGGGGCACCATTATCCAGTATAAAATTCACTTCCACACTTTTCCACAACAAAATAAATTTACGAAAATAAAATTAAAAAAGAAATGAAAATCGCGTTTGATACGATATTTCAATCAACGCTAGTTCACTTGTTGAAAAGTTAATATTACTATGCGTTTAATTTAAAAAGTTTTAGGTAGACGCGTGTACGTGGTTCTGATTTGATAGTAGTGTTTAGTTAAAAAGCAAAGTGCCTTCTAGCACTTATCTATCTCTACCATATCGGTTGTCAACGATACGACGATAACAACCCGACTGCAGCTTGCAAGAATAAACTTGTGTTATGAGTTTGTATCCGATGCTCAGCTGTTTACCCCTTCCACGAGAAAATTGATAAACAAAGTGGGGATGAACGCATGTGCAGTTGCAATGTGTTTGAACTTGCGACCAGCTGATGATGAGCGTGCTCGAACGTCTATCTTTTCGACTTTTTCCACAATTTTTCACGATACGTCCCTTCACTCGATTTTACTCTCGTCGAAATTCAAAACCGCACAAAATTCTATTTGTTGATATACTCGTATATGCAAGAACAATATATACCAAAATATATCGCTTTTGCTTTACGTTGTTGTTATTATTATTTAATATTTAACAAGTTGAGCACTCGGTGTTATTTCTAACTTGTACCGAAAACTGGCACGAAACGCATGTTTGCGCGTACGTAACGAATGTTATAGATTTTTTTGGGTAGGCGAATGGATCGAGCTCGCTTTACACTTTACACAGAATAACGTGAATTCAACTAAAGTGCTAGCATTTATACCTCCCCACTATATGAGCGAGTTCGAGTTCGTGCCAGCGCTACGCGTGGCAGCACCTGTCTACCGCGCACTGATTTTTCTCAACAAATATTGAAACTAACCTGAAATAATTTACTTTTTTGGCTGATTTCATTAAAATGTTTATTCAACATCGCTCCTTAATTATATATTATTGGTGCGTTAATTAATACGTTACGTTACGAATACGCGCGCTTACGTTTAGTTTTTTTTTTCTAACATAAAGTACACACAGCGTTATCGTCGCTACTTTTTTTATCATAAAATAACCTTGAGTTATGTAGACTGTATGACTCCTACATTATTATTATTATCATCATCATCATTTGATGCAAATATTGCATTTTTATTATTTATCGCTTATTAAAACTTGGTGAAATACGTGAGTGTTAACAGGAATGCGATTTGCTTCTAATCTCCATGCACACATACGTCCATGTACAACATCCTTCCAACAAATTTTCGCATCTCGTCGGCAAAGTGTGGCTTTCTGAAAACGCTTACGTCGAAATATTGTTAACATTTAGTTGTAAAGTATCGTATTACAATTAATAACACATTAGACATGTGTGTGAGTAACCAACGAATATTATGATAAGATATTAAAAACGTTGTTTTCTGTGTAAATAATTACTATGAAAAATGGTTAAGCAGAAATTCCAATTATTAAAAAAATAATGAAACGACATAAAATGTTGTTATTCAATTTATACAAAAATTACATATTGCTTTGCATTTTCATTTCCAACATTAAATTATTTTTTTAAAACCTTTTGTT
This sequence comes from Adinopsis sp. GC000173, assembly GCA_030264715.1. Lineage (NCBI taxonomy): Eukaryota > Metazoa > Arthropoda > Insecta > Coleoptera > Staphylinidae > Adinopsis > Adinopsis sp. GC000173. The sequence goes on along the minus strand of JARJDW010007291.1, from coordinate 15,566 downwards.
TTTACTTAAACAAGACGTATCGCGTTGTATTTTTTTTACAGAACATCCCTGTTTTCAAAATTAGCGTCTCGTTAGCTTATTCTCCTGAAAGAATTCTTTTCTTTATTAAATAAATAATAAACATGCACATTGAAAATTATATAAAATTCGTGTTTGATATACATTTGATATTATATTTTATCAACTTTTATAATATAATTTCATAATCGCCGAGACCTATTCCTGTATTGTCATCCTGACTTCAGTCACCTGATTTCAATCCGACAAATTATTCTTGGCATTGCCTTTTGCTAATTTTGTTTCAAAGCCAAAAAGTTGGCCGAGATCAATCACATTATAGTAGTGCATAGTTTTCCATCTCCATCTCAAAGTGGTAGAGCGTATAGTAAGTGAGTATATGGATTGTGAGTAAAATTTTTGCTGATAATTATGCATCAATGTGATAGAAACTGAAGAAACAATACGTTTTAAAAGTTATAAAAATACACGCTTGAATTCGCAGAAAAATATTTGTAATACACAGAGAGCCGATGCGTTTCGACATTTTTTAAGTTATTATGGTTGATATCTATGGATCATAAAGCAATAAATAAATTTGATGAAATTCAAGAAACTGTATTTTAAAATTTGATTTTGATATTGTGATTACTTTATGGTAAAGGTGAGTAAAATTTAGAAGAAGAAAAATGTAAATTGTTTTTTACACGAATTTGAAATAACATAGTCGACAATTTGCCGTTTTTCTAGGTATTGTTGTTTCATTGATTAGTTTATATATACTTAAAAATGCATAAAAATGGTAATGTGATAACACTGAGAGAAATATGAAGTTTGTGGATATTAATTGCAATTAAGATAATATGTATTCCCGCAATTTCTGATAATTATAACAATTTTGATTGGGATATATTGTGATAAACATTTTTTACATTATTTCTAGCAGTTTAAACGTTTTTATGTAAGATGATTATTATTATAAATACATAGCGAAACAGGGTACATATATATATTGTTTAGCGGGGTTTACCAAAACAGAAATTTCGAGAAAAGAAAGAAATGATAAAATAAAACTAAAAATTCCGCTAATAAATCACCAGCTGGGCCAATTTCATTCATAATTGTAAGAATTCTTTCTACATGTAAATAACCCTTGGTGTAAGTTTCTTTGATGCAAAACCCATTTAGTTTTATTTTATTTTATTTTATCATTTCTTTCTTTTTTGGAATTTCCCGTTTCGCTATGTATTTAGAATTAATCCTGATGATGGCTGTACAGCCGAAATGCGCATAAATTATAGTTAAAAATAAATCTATAGTGAACCAAGTGTTTTTATTTAATTATTTGATATTTAATGATTCAAAAAGAGTATAATCAAATCAACTGCGAATAACTATGTTATAGATAAGTTTTAAATTGTATAAAAACAAACGGTAGGAATCACAGTATTTACGAAAGTTACAGAAAAATATTTACAATAAACAGTGAGTCGACTTGTTTCAACCATAGGTCATCTCCAGGACTGAAGACCTGACTACAAAGTGCGCTTTTATGTTTTATTATTTGAAACTTATTGTTGATAACAATGGAACATCAAACAACAAACAGATTTTACGAATTTCAAGAAAGTATATTATTAATTACACGTATACCTACATAAATATAATTATTTTGTCTAAAACATGTAATGTGAGGATTATCCATTAAATATATTTTTATAGAAACGACACTTTTTTACATTAAGGTAAAATGGAAATGTTCACGGAAAGCGTACGATGTTTTTTTCCTATTTTAATCTAATTTAAATAGCATGCTTATTTTATTAACATTGCAGCGTAAAGTAAAGTTTTAATGTGTACTTACTTAAAATAAGAAATAATTAATTAACTAAAAAAAAAAGTGCCGACTTTTTTGTATTTTTGCTGCTATATTATTAATATAAAATCATATTTTAATTCTTGGAAAGTTTGTTAATTTTAAAGATTAAAAGTAATTACACATTTAAATTTAATATAAATGATAATGCAGGGAAAAGAGCTTTATGTAAAATTGTAATTACAGATATAATCAAACATATTCAATATTTTGTAAAATAAATTCTACGTTTACCGCATTTATAATATTCATTTTTTACGAATGCACAAGCGAGAAATTAATTTTCTTTTGTTTTTAAGATGTAATAAATTAATGCAAATTTATTATGATGCATCAAAAAATTAAATATGTGTTGCGAAAAATATTTTTCTTGCTCTTGCCTCGCTCTTCTGCTCGCTTTTTTTTTGTTTGCTACAATGCATGTGGAGTGAAACGATATGTAGTTTACCCGAAACGGAAGCGGATGTGGTCAGAGCGACAGGTGTGAAGTCGCCCACTTAAATGTTAGGGCCACCAACCTGTAGCAATCCACTAAATAATTATTAAAAAAGAAATAAAGTACTAGCTGAGCGTAAAGAAAAATTTGAAACAATTAAAATTAATTTTCGTTTGTGTGTATATGTGTATATGTGTACGTATATGTGTGCGCGCGCTTTATTTCGTGTATCTGAGTGTGAAAAGTTATAAAGTTTAATTGTAATAGGATGTTGAAAAAATACTAAAAGGAAAATTTATTTTTATTTGTAATATATTGCCACGGTCCTATCAGAGCGTATTTGTATGTTAATTAAGCTAATTTATTTAGATTTATCAATTTAGTCAAAAAAAAAATTATTTTATGGTGAATACATGCGTGAGGCAGTGGCGTAACAGCGCTAACGAAAAATCAATAAATTTACAGCGTTGAATTCTTTTAAAATCCGTCTGCCTTTATTCACGCTGATGTTTTATACGTTTGTTAACTACCATTCAAATGATGTTTTAGTGGTTTCTTCGAAATTATATTTAAGTAACACAATAATCAGATAAGATGATTGAATTTAATTTATTGGTTTACTTAAAATAAGATTTTATTTTCTCAGTTTACCTACCGGTGGCGCAATTTTATTATCCTTCAATTTCAATTCTATTTGTTTTGGATTATTTTTCGTTCGTTGATTAATTTTGTAAATGTATCGCATTAAATTCCATGAAAAGACAATCATTTTCACGCTATCTGTGTTTTAATTCGAAGAGATTTCCATCCATTTCATGTTTCTTATTGCGTTAGTGTCGATTACAAACAAAATAAATTCGTTATTATATCGTTTGATATTGTTGTTCGCTTGACAGGTAATAACTTTTATAATAAATTCTATAGAAAATTAGTTATTGATTAGCTTGATATTGAAAGTAGTAGGTATATGATATTTTAATAATATTCATTTTAAAATTGCGCATCTGAGTTTTGCGCAACGAATATAATCATATTTTTAAAATCCATTTCTCATTCAGCAATTAATTGAAATGATTATGACTTTTAGCATAAACTCATTTTTTTAATTACCTTCATCCCTTGGCTTTACGCAACGCAAGCGAGCAATGCGTTCCGTCAACTTTTACCCATTTAGCATTTTACGTAAGCCTTTACCTACTTAAAAAAAAAACTATCTTATCATAGTTCGACATATCGTGCAGCTGTATTTGCTAGATATTAAAAATACGATAGAACGTAAATATTGTTAAATTGTAATTTTCGATATATATTGTACAATAAAATAGGTAGGTAATACAAAAGTCGTGGGATGATTCTATATCTATATATTTGTATAAATACATACCTAAATTCGTTTGTTTTGTATTATTTATCATTTCTAACTTGGAAATGTAAACTTTTAAATCCTCTACCTTAATATTTACGATAACAAAAAGCGCAAAAAGTGTAATTATCACGTGAAATTTTCCGGTTTAAATAATTAAAATGGCACAAAATTGTAATCTCGCTGAAAAACTGATTTCATTTATTTCCACTCACGAATTTTAGCAATTTAAAATCTTTTTATTATTAAAATTTATTTTAATCCTTCACATATTTTTGATGTTTAACACTGATATGTTCGTTCGCTCCTTTCGTTTTTTTATATTTATATAAATTTGGTCGATATCCATTTGACTTTTAAAAATGACCGACCCGCCACTGCTAGTCAGACTTTATTACTTTTTTGTTTTCGTCAAAAAATGTGCTGATAAAGTGGAAATAACACCTTTATTAACCTACCACCATCCTGTTAACTAAATTATTTTATGTTATACATAGACTGGTAATAATAAGAACCATAAAACTTAATGGTCCGAACAGCTTTATACATTTTTTGTTGTTATTGTGGGGGGCAACATTCACTAATTACCAGATATTTTTCTTTTGTTTTTTATATATATATATATGTGTGTTAAGCTAAGCACACTTGCGTTCCTGTTTTTATTTTCTACATATAAATAAATAAGAAATTTATCGCTACCTATCATCATCTACATTAATAAATCATTTAATTTTATTTAAATTATATGTAATAGAATAGTTTCTTTTTGTTTTATTATTTTTAATGTTATCTTTATATTCCAGGTGGATAATAAAACACTTTTAAGTACTAACAAATGACTTAATCATAAATATATTATACGAAATAAGGGAAATTTTCCATGCATTTTAATACGTTTGTGTTTTGTTTTACTTTTTGCTTTTAATTGTTATTTTATTTAAAATTGAGCATTTTCGAGTGTTGCTAGTACTATTAAAAATTTTCTGTTTGATTTATTACGTCTGATAAGAGATAAAAGGCAATTTGACTTTCTGGCTTTTATGGTTGATTTTATGTTTTGCTAAAAATCCTTTCTTGTTTTCTTGTACTACTTTTAAACTATAATGAAAAAATGTGTATTATAGCTGCTTTATCTTTAAACGCCAACATAAACATTTAAATTACAAATCGCATTCGAGTAATTACATTACAATAAATTTTAGCATTAATTCTAATAATATTCACTTGGAAGATGATCATTATTCATTCGTATGATTCGCATTAAATAATTTAATTTAATAAAAAAATGGTGTTATCAAAATAGTCATTACACGCGCGCATTTGTTTTCTAAAGTACAAACAAATTTTATGTTCCTATCTAAAATAGCCATTACATTTAGATTAATTATTTTGAGTACATACATATAAATATAACTATTATCAAAGTATCAGAGTTTATTGATCATCTTTCGATAAGTAATTTAAAAACATTAGTTTATGACATCAGTTTAATAGTTATTTTATCAGCTTTTTTGCAAGTGAGAAATTCTGACCTAATTTTTTTCTTGATAAATTATTGCGTATATCAAAACACGTTTAAAAAGATTATTGACTTATTGATTACTTTATTTAAATTAAAATTGATTCTAAAATGTTCATTACTTCATAAAACGTTTTTTATGCTGCTATATAATTTTATAGTAGTTAATTAATTTTTTTACATAGTACAATTTTCGTTTAAGTACAGTTATTTTCAAATGTATATAAATTTGTCCAACTACGCTTTAAAAGATCTTTATCATTTCTCCGTTCCTAGCCAATGTACACAATTTGACAAAAAAATAATTAAACTCTATACATATATATACCTACATAAATGTTTGTGGGTTTTTATATTTAAAAAAAAACTACATATAATATGTGATACATATGCTGAAAATTGATTGTTTACATAATTTGCTTTTTGCATTTTGAAACCTGTAGTTAAATATCGCACATTAATTTATTTCGGATTGCGCCATTTTTTTTTTTAATTTAAAAACAACTTAATTAAGTACTCAAGAATTAATATGTTAAATCAAAATAAAATTTAATTAATGCAAATTTTAAGTATTCCAAAATTAAAGTTTAATTTCCAGGAATAAAGCAGATAAGAATCGCATTAAAAAATGCAATGTACGATCAATGAATTAACAATTTTTATGTAAAATGTAAATTTTTGATTAAAAACAACGATGCATATGTTTAAGTTAAATAAAAAAATGATGTATTAACAACACAAGAAAATTATGCGCCCAAGAAAGTAACACAAAAAGGTGTACAATGTTTCATAATAATCTTTATATATATCATCATGCACCTTAATATACTAATTATAATAATTCCTAGAAGTGAAAAAAGTCTCTTTTTTTGTCGAGCAAAAAAATATTCCAACATAATATACCGACATCTGCTTTATTATGTAATTAAAACGTAAAGAAACAATTAATACCATGAAAGCGAAAAAGAGCGAAAAAAGGCCACCCAAAAACACAATAGTTTTTCAAGGTGAATTAGTACCAACCCGTTATCATTACAGGAAGGACACATTTAGTTATTGAATTGAATAAAAAAAAAAGGAAAAATCGGTTCATTGAAACGTACAATGAACTTGTTATGTCTGATTTTTATCAATAAATTAATAAAAGCAATAAAAACGTATAATATGGAAATATTAAAATTAACTGCTTGTTTTATTTTATCAAATATTTGTCAAACACTTTATTTTCGAGCATAAAACGTTTTCTTCTTTATTTACTTGTTAAACTGATTTCGAGCAATTTCTTTACGAGTTTTTAAATTTAATTATTTATTCGATCATAAAACGTTTATTGCAAGAAAATTATATTACCAATTTGGTTAGTTTTTATGTGAAAATATTTAAGAAACGAAATACTATAAAATAATGCATTCAATTTGATTTCACAACTACAAGGAACAAATTATTATTGATTTGTTTAATTTAAATTAACCTTAAAATTAATTGATAATATTTAATATCACAACAATAATTTATTTTTCGTAAATAAAAATCGCCGCGATTGTTTTATATTTTATAGTTAATTAATTATAAAAAATAAATGAATAGAAACGCATTAAAAATCATGCATAATGAACCGTAAACAGTTTAATTATTAATAAAACATTTACCTTAAAATTTCATCCGTTATGGATTTTTGGCATTTAAATTAAAATGTCACTATAATTAGTCATTCATATTTGCATTTATCTACCTTTAAATAATCCGCTAAATAATTACTTATTTTTATATTCAAATTGAAAATCAATATTGCACATTAACGACTTTTCCAGATAGAAAGCGTTTTAATTAAAATGACAAAAAATAGTTTTATAATAATAATAATAATATACGTATACCGTTGAGTTAAATTATTCAATTTTTATTGATTTTGTATATGTATGAATCGTATGCTAAAAGCCTCTAGCATTTAATTGGTTTGTTAAACCAGATTTTTAAGTGTGCAATAAGAATCGTTCATACGGTCGGATACAATAAAAATAGGTTCAAGTTTTTTTTATTATGTTGGCTGTTGAAACGAAATTTAAATATCGCACACACTCAATGGCAAGTTTTGTCCTCTCTTTTCGGTGCGCTCCGGTTACTTGTGGTTACAAATGTAGCCATGCGAAAAGAACCATTGTTATTGTAAATGCAGTCCGCTTCAAATTTAAATATGTTGAAATGTAATATGACAATTAGGCTGGAATTTTTATGTCATATGAAGGAGAGTGTTCGCCAGTGAAAAATAAGCCTTCTTTTTTTCCACTCGCTTTATTCTTCTTTATTTTCATTCTTCTCTCGATGTTAATGCATAACCGACCAAACAATTTTTTTATTCCTCGGCATTTTTTAGATGCTTGACCAAAATCGTTTTAAAGGGTTAACTTTATTCTCATATAGGTGAGACGTTTATTGGATTTTTTGAGGTAATGGGATTATTTTCAATAAAAAAAGCCTAAAAAGCGTAAATTAATTATCCACTTAACTACTTACATATATTTTTGTCGACGACGTATATACCTACATAGGTAGATAATTATAATTATGATAAAATTAGCACTAATCGTAAGTAAACAAATACTAGAGAAGTAGGCTTTAATAGTTAATTTGATAGACATGTTTTTTAAGTTTATCTATCGATTTTTGGCATGATGCAAAATAATTCCATAAGGTTAGTGACTCAAATAGTTTCGACTAGTTTATTATTGGTTTATTAAATGTTGTGAAATCTAATAATTAAGCAGAGATATTATATTATTGGTAGAGATACAGATTTGACGGGACGGACGGACGGCTGTATGCTGCTGCTTTTGACGATATTAGAAACAGTATAATTTCATATTCCAAGTTATTGATGGAAATATATGTTTCTCAATGTTGTTTATTTAAAAAATACATTTCAAGGAAATGTTTGTTCGTTTGACATCAGCTTAAAAGCAATAAATAATATCCGTTTGAAATTTATCATTCATGTTAATAATACTATCCCAAAGAGACATTAAATTTTGGAGAAAAAATCTGTTCGCATTAGGGTAGAAACAGGAAGGCTTTTTTTTATTTCGGCAAAAGCTCAGAATGTATTTTTTAGAGAATTTATTTATTCAAATAAACGTTATTATTTAGATACGTCGCCGTTGCCGCTTAAGTATGAATTGTGTCGTCTATTCATATAATAATTTAATAACAATCCTTTTTTATTGAATGAATGAAATGAAAGCGCACTGGTTCAATATTGTTGGTAACATTTCAATTTTCTATCGAGTTGTAACGAAAACTATTTGTTACACATTGAATTCTTTATCTTTTTGAAACTCAAACAATAATGTCATCGATAAAAATAAACTATAACCATTTGAACAAACCGCAAAAAATCTTTCAAGCATAATAAGCATCCGAGTTATTATTGAAAAATATCAAACATCAACAAGTTACTTCCACGAAGCGCTTAATGATTATATCTAGCGAAAAAAAAAGCATAATCAGCAGACAATCAAACAATCGCCTTTTTTGAGCAATTCGCATTAATTTAATTTAATTTCCATGCACGCATAGAGTATGGTTTAGTGAAATGCATATTTATACATTGATAAGTAAAAGTCATATGAAGGACAATTAATCTAAATTATTCTAATCATAAAATGCATGCCAAAATTGTTACATAATATGCACACACATACACAGACAAACTTTTCGTTAGCATATAAATAAAAAGGAGAAATACATTTGCGTACGCATAAAAAATTGGCATTAAACATGAATATCAATAGGGGATCGATACAATGATTTATATACTTATATATAAAACATAAATAAATTATATTGCTTTCAGTCTTTAATAAAAAAACGTTTTAGGTTTATAGAAATACAAAGGGGGATTTTGAATAAAAGCAAAATGATAGCATTTTGATTAATATTGTACGCATATAATGCGAGCAGGTATAACATTGCTGTTTACCATTTTCTTGGTATAAAGTCCAAATTTAATTATTTATGATAAGCAATTATCATTTACTTTGTCGGCGCTCTGTGTAAAAACCTAATTAATAATAAGTTTTCTGAACGAATAGCATATTAATGTGTGTAAGTAAGCAATCCATATGGCATATAACATATATTATACACATACATATATAACAAATACATATGTATAGATATTTTTATTTTTCTAGGTGGCAAACTTCAATTACTGATAAAACATTTCACGATATTAATATGTGCTCATTTAAAATAAAAGATAGCACTTTTTCTATCAATAATGTGATACGATATTGATAAATAAATAAATTCCTATTTATTATTGATACCAGAAATAATTTCACTTTTATTACACGTATAGGCAATCAAGATATATTGCAAATAAATGTACGTACTTGTATTAATGATAAGTTTGGCTTGACAATATTGAGGGGGAAAAATATTTTCTATGCGTATCGATTTTCCACCGAAAGCAATTACAAGCAATTTTTTTAATGAGAAAACAAACAACTCTGTTTTATTTTAATAATTTATTGGCGCTTTTTTTTCTCTCCTCCTCGATGTACGACTACTCGATGATAATTAAAAGCATTTAAAAAAGCGGTCGAGTGTTGTGAAATTGAATTAAATGTTTTATACTTTTGTCAAGTCAATAAACGCTGGAAAAGGACAAACAAGAAATTAAAAGTTTACGAGTTTGAAAAAATGTTGGTTGAAAAATTTACGATTATTGCTGAAGGAAATTATACAATTATTTGCTGATGACAACGATCACTACTTTCGGCTGCTGCGAAGATATTGCAAATCATACTACCTATAAGCTGGGTATATTTAATAGGATAGAACGTTAATTTATCTTCTGTTTTATTCAATCTATCTATGGATATAACCTAGGTATCTACCTACATTTTAATTATCATCTGATGAATGAAGATAAAAAACAATTATATAAAATGTGTTTGGTTGGATTGAGGAGTTTCTATGTTTTATTTCGCAATAAAAAAGTACTGAATATACAAAATTAGTATAGTGCCGGTTGCAAAAACATAATGCATATGTAATTTGATTTATTTACTATTTAATTAAACAAACGCTGTTAGCTTTTTGCAGAGCAAAAGTAATTTGGCAGCGAAAGTATCTTCTAATTGCAGTTACAACTGTTTTGCACTTGTAATAACTAATGAAATTAGTAGAATAAAAAGGTTGATAATAATTTCATACTTTACTATCTTATATTAAAAATGCTAAATTATGTTGAATAGAAAATTTAACACATGTGTAAATAAATGAACAAAACGCGTTGAACAAGTTAAACGGTGCCATAAAATATTTTTTTTATTATACTCAGATTGCGCAAGTGGCTATTATATTTTATTCCAAATCCATTCAATGTGAAATTAAAATTAGGAAAATTAAGAAAATTGTTGAAACACGAATAAAGATTTTACGTAATTTATTATCACAAGTATTTAAATAAGTTAATTGTGGGTAAATTTTCTAAGTTACTTTCGAATAGAAATGATCATTGATCAACCGGAATTTTCATTATATTTAATTAAATTTGTACAACGATTGAGTCATCCATGTTTTTATTCATTCGAAATTCGAAATTCGAGATTTGAAATAATTATCTGACAAATTATTTGCAGTGTAAATATTTCATTATCCACATAATTTAGTTTGTCGATTAGAATATTTGTTCTTTTAATTAAAATTATATGGAAACCTCATTAAAAATGTGTTATACAAGATACAAGATTATATTTTTATTACAATTAGAAATATACTTATTTATTAGATAACAATACATTCGATATAGATGTTGTTCGTTCGTTTGTTCGTTCGTTCGTTGGGTGGTATATGAAAAGAATTGTAGGTATATTTTTGTACGACACGAAATAATGTCACGTCATATTTCGTTAATCGAAATGATTACAAACAAAGTAATTAAAATGAAAAAGGTGCATGTGCACATAAAACACATTTTTTCTTTATGTATTTTTATTGTTATTATATTTTTGCTCTTTATTGCTTATTATTAAATTAAAATGTAATAAAAATTGTATTAGTCATGATTATGAGTAATTTGTTTCATTATATACAGAGAATTCAATAATTTATTACCTGAATACATATAAAACATTTTAGGATTTTTAATACATAAATTTTTTATTTGTTTATATTGTACCATTAAACGTGGTAGTTTAATTTGTTTAATTTTTTTTTCAAGTCATGAACTCTCTGCCCATGCAATTATACTCTTACAATTGGATAGTACGATAATATAATATATGTACAATAAATAAAAATCTACACACATTTTAAACAAATAAAACAATTTCATTACTTATTCATTTCTTTCTTAAAGCAAAATTACACTTTGAAAGTGTCTCTTATTGAAACGTTTTATTGTTTATTAAGTTTTATGATAATGTTATTAGTTAAACTATTAGAAAGTATAAATATGTTGTCAAATTACCAAAAAAAGATTTATAATTTAATAATTAACGGTTGTTTTATTATTTATTAAAAATTGCGTAGAGTAGACAATTTACATTTATTATTGAAATTTAACTAGGCGTTAATGATTTTTTCTACTCATTCTACTTTTGTTCATTTTAAGCAAAACGCAAAACGCAAAACGCAAAACGCAAAACGCAAAACGTGGTGTGCTGTTGAAGTAATATGTGGTCGTAAATTTCTGTCTGTTATACGACATTATTATAGATTCGTTTTTGTGTGTGTTGAATGAGCTAAATCATAGCGGATTTTTGGTAAATCCATAAAATTAAATTGTCAAAAAAATTTGCTTAAAATAGTGGAAAAAATGCATCCTCCAGACTGGAACTAGAAATTTCCGTTCTCACGCAAAAATATTTTCGCATTTTTTGTGTGGTTACTGCAGCGGAAGTTCCTTCAAGACGAAGAAGGGTCTTATATAAGTAATATTATATTTTGTTATTGCTAGTTCCACATTTAATCACTTATATTAAATGGCAATGTGCAACGCACGGATATTTATTGTATAAATCGAAAGCTTTTAATTTGTCCAATCATTAAACTGCAATTGATAATTTTCTACGTTCTTATATGTGGATCATAAATCTAAATCGGTAATAAAACTGTCAATAGTTTTTGGCTACCTATATTTACCGAAAATAAAAACAATTTATCAAACCGCAAACTATCTATAGATATGTGTTACACCCTTAACGAAAATACTCAAACAACAATCAATATTTTTTTCAACTTAGCCGCTAAATAACAAAAGACTGATAAATGTTGAACAACAAATCAAATCAAAGACTATTTACACATCATTTACACATGTACTGGGAACATTTATCAAAACGCGTTTTCTTCAATACAAAAAAAACCAAGTGTGAAGAATCAACCCTCTAAAAAGTTGTATTACGCACTCGCCCTGCTCGAACATGCATAAGGGTCTATGGACAAAACACAAAATAACCTCTTGAACGTTTAATTGTATAAGGTATGAGTACCTTCCTCTACCCATTTTATTCGAAACAACCCTTTTTGCGCAAAAATTTTTTTCCTTTCGGTGAAAAGAGACCATTTGCATGATACAAGATAGATTTGTGACAGGCAATTGACAGCATTGAATGTGTGTCACGTGATGTGGAAGCGCTATTCATAATAAAATAGATAGATTGTAGCAAGCAAGCAGGCAAGCAACCCCTTTGCACAATTTACAGTTGATCATAAGGAATTTTCATCATGATGAATAAATTTGTTCGATTTGAATGTACAAGCGTGCTGTTGCATTAATCGCGTTGTTATTTCATTATGCTACCGTAGAATTTCAGTTGTTAAATCAGTCAAGAGGTTGCAAACACACACAAAATAATTCTATACTTTTAGATTGCTGCTGCTGCTGCTGCTGCTGTTGTTGTTGTTGCTATTCCTATTTGCTTATTTAATACTACTATAGTACCTATATACATATAAAGTATAGACATAGGTACAGTATAGAGAATGCAGCAGTCAGTACATTTTTTCTCTCTAGGTCTGTTTGTGTGTTTGTGTGTGTGTGTGTGTGTGTGTGTGTGTGTATGTTTGTTTTCTATTTCAATTTTGTTGCGCGCAGGGCTCTCGCAAGTTCAAAGCGCTTCTTTTTAGGGGGAAAAATAAAATGTTTGTTTACTTTTATGCGAATGTAATTAACATTTTCTTTTGCATTTATTTGACGATGTGGAAATGCAAAAATAATTTGCGCTTTGTTATATATAGTTTACTTGCTTTGCAAAGTTTTTTAATTGGGGGCTTTGAAAAAAGTTTGTTTTTTAAACGCTACCTGGAATAGATAAATTTAATTGTACGCTTCGGTTGGTAAAGGTCTAATTAGATTATATGCTAATGTAAAGTTATTATAAATAAATATTTTTATATTTATCTTGTTAAAAAGCTACGCTTTCGGGTGGTGTACGAGTATTTATAAGTATGCCTTTGAAAACTTACAACAACTTTGTTTCATCTTGCCTGCCTTTTATTCGATTTATTTGGTGTTGTTTCACAAATTAATAAGTTGACTCTATTTGGTGTGAAAGTTTCATGCTTGTATGAAAATAATTACCTAAATTAGTTAATTAACGTGTAATATTTAATTTGTTAACATGTTTTAGATTTAAAAGAAAAAAAACTGACAATTAATGTTTAACATTTACAGAAAATTTTATTTAAAATAGCAGTTTAGAGGTCACGAAATAGATAATTGTTAGATGTTGTGATTTAACCGTACTTTTTATAAAACATTACGTTACACACACAAACACACACACATACATACAAACACACAATCGAGTGGCCGATTTTGATAAATTAGGTAAAGTAAGGCTTTGTTATTTGGGAAATTTATAGTGCAAAAGTATTATTTCTAGACGCGATAATTAAAATTAAAATGCGGCTGGTAATATCACACATTATGGGTAATAACAATTGTTGAATTTGATATTTAATTTACCTATAATTGATATTTTCTGAGGAACGAAATAATTAATGCAATAATTACTTTCAAATTACGGTATACAAACTTCTTATTTTCTAAGAATAATTTACCAATATTTTTAGTTCGTGCGTTGCTGCAGTAAGACGCAGCATAAAATAATAAAGTGAATTTAAAAAATGTGTGGAATTAACGATGGAGAGCGAACGACAAAATAAACTTTGATTGCGAACGTAAAATGTTTACGCATTTACGTACATTTACTTATTTCATAATTAAATATTGAAATCTATACAATACAAACAGTTTTTTTTTGTAATTAAGAGCATTGAACTGTTAAAACGGTTTGATTAAATTCTAAAAAATAATCTGCAATGTGTAAAATTACAGGAAATAAAGGCACAAAATTTGCATATTATTAGTGGAGTTGTTTACATTATCAGCTAACAATTATCATGATAAAATTAATTAAAATTTTTACGATGTGTACTTTACTTCGAATGCAATTTAAAGACTGTTAGTTGTAATTTTTTTTCGTTTCACTGAGCGTTGCGTTACATAACGATGACGTGCAGAAATTCAGCATTTTTGATGATTAATACATTAATAATAGTCTGTACGAGAAAATCTGGATATTAATTTTTTATTTGATGATTTGTTATTTTAAGGAAGAGTGTAACACTAGCTGCTTTTTTAATATTCATAAAGAACGCATTTTTAATCTATATCTAAATATAAAATTTATAATTTTTTTCTAGAGTAATTAGATGGATTTTTTTATTTACGAGTAGAGAATGACATCCTGAGAATATTTTTTCCATGCACAGCATGATTCTATAAATATTAAGCTTTATCAAAAACGCATCAATAATGTAAACAATTGCATTTTAAGTTCCACACGTTTTCTCATCAAATATGCAAACGATTTTGATTAATTATTTAATGGTGGCTTAAATGCGTGCTATGTCATTCTTTAAATAATTAAGACAGCTTCTCATTTACATAATGATGTTTTTTTGTTATTTCTGTTTTAATGGCATTATGCACTCACGCAATTCCTACTCGTTTTCAGCATTATAAGTTACATACAATGTGTACTACATTTTTAAATATACAAACACATTTTATAAGTGACACTTAAAAGTTGCAAAATATCGTTTAACGAACGCTATTTATAAATTTATTTGAGTGTGCCATCTACGATACCGTAGTACTTAATCTTTTGCCGTATACCTCTAAACTTACCTACTCATACTTACATATATAATGTGATAATCTATAACAGGAGTGCCCAAACAGTCGATCGCGAGATGTTTTTAAGTCGATCTTGTATATATTTCTGAAAAGTATTTTTGTTTTGAATTATTGTAACTTAATATCCGCGCGTCTCAGCTCGTGCAATTTTCCTTTCCATGC